>JAZKJV010007984.1:0-62500 GCA_037367405.1 Ottelia alismoides | reverse complement strand
TTACCTAAGAAAAACATGCAAAGCACGTGCTCTGTTCTGGCAGGGGCTTCTTTGTAAAATAAAAAATCTTTGGGGGTATCCTTGTAATATTTTTTTCAAATAAAATAATGCAACCTAGGGTCTCCTTTCTTTGTTCTCTTTTTTCTCAAGTTCAAGGGGACGCAAAGGACGCTGCCCACCTTCCTTCTCCACCAAGCTGCGGGCGATGTGGCGGCGGAGCGCGTGAGGAGCTGACTGGCAAAGGGCGCGGGTGGTTGGTGCTCGCGGCAGTAAGAGAGCTGATAAAGGAGGGCGACGCGCAGAGGTAGCCGACGTTCTGGAGAAGGCGTTAAAAGTGATTGTACGCGGGTTGGAGGTCAGCGGTGCGTCAAGGTGAGATGAAGGCATGGTGCTTCCATGTGGTTGGCCGGGACTCAAGGCGGCGGTGGTGGACAGGCACCGAGGAGGTGCTTCAAGCGATCGATGGAGGAGCACCGCCTTACGCGACGGTGATGGAAATGGTGGGGCTCCCATGCGATGAAGCGGCCACGCGGTGGAGGGGGGTCACGCGAAGGTCGTGGTTGCGCGGCCTGGGCACAGGGCGGCGTTGAAGGCAGGCGGGGACAGCCTGCGCAGGCGGAGGTGGATGCCGGCACACGGAGGGGGCGGCGCCGCTGAGTCGCAGGGCGGTCTTGCCTGGCGTATTTTTTATTTTTTTATTTTTTCTGATATATGTAAACAGAAATGTAAATAAAAATTTTATTATTTTTTTGAAGGAAATATAAACAGGAACTATTTTTTTTATTGTTTTTTAAGATTATCCTGCAAAACTAATGTTAGAGAGGACCATAAAACAAATATTTTTTTGTATTATTATTTTTTATTTATTTACAAATAGAAAAATGAACGAGGATCCGGCAGAAATGAAAGGAATCGAATTCGATTCTCCGACCACCGTGCGTGGTCAGAGTTGATAGATCGTGGGAGGTAGAAATTGAATGCGGAGAGATCAAGAAGTGGGATGAAAAATCAAGTCGAAGCGGATCAAATTGTGACGATGAAATAAAAGTGCGAGAAATAAAATTACGATTAACCTAGGTAAAAAATAAGAAAAATGTGGATCTCATCTTAGGAGCGGAAATGGACCGTGATCGCCTCGACGAAGGCCGACTCGTTGGTACCGGATGACTCGGAGGCTAGGCACTTTTCTAGACAAAATTTTCTCTTAGAGATCGAGCTCCTCTCTCTAAAGATTGATCAAGTTTGAATGAGGGAGAATGAGCTATATAAATAGAAAAGATAGAGATGAAATTTGAATTTTTGAAATTTTGAATTTTTTTTGGTGGAAGAGATAAGAGAGTTGAAATTTGAAATGAGATAAAATAAAAGAGGGATAAAAGTATTAACAAAATTAACTAATTTTTTTGAATTTTCGTCACTTTATTGATTAGAAAAAAATGTTATTTTTTATTTTTTATGGTGGTTAAATGAGAATAGCAACTATATACATATATTATATACAAGGGTAATTAAGGAAATTAGCTTTATTTTGTTTTATTTTAATTTTTTTTTATTTTTTTATTTTAAATAATTAGTATAAATATTTACAAATATATACAAATACAATATGTACAAAAAATACAAGGAAAAATTGTACAAACCACCCCGAAAAACCAACTTTTTACTCGTAACTCCAAAAATTATAAAATCACAGCCATTTTAAAGAAAATTTAATTTAGAATCCAATGGAAGTTAGATTGGTTCAATTTAAGTTCATATGGAGCTGGAATTAGTCTTTCAATAAGTGCTTAGTGGCTTTTCCAAGTGTGGTTATTTTTATTTTGTACATGATTTAATTGTGCAATTATTTTTATTAATTTGAACACATTTTTATTTACAACTTTGATTTTGAAAGTTATTTGATTTGAGGTCAATTAAGGCACAAACAAATTAGTGACAGTTTTATACATATACACAGAAAATAAGTGAGAAGTATTTACAACAACACACACACATTTTTTTGGATTTTTTGCTTAAGGACCCTATCTCCCCCTACTTTATTCCTGGTCGATTAGGTCAAGTCTTGACCTTCTCTTGGGGTTTGGGTCAGCCTGTATACAGTCTTCCTTTTTTATTTTCATTTTTTTATTTTCTTTATTTTTCCTTTCTTTCTTTCTTTATTTATTTTAGGTTAAAATTAGTAAGAAGTGTACAATATTTACACACACATGCAAGTTAGTAAGAATATGGAGTTCGTGTTTTATGCATGTGTTTTATAAGGGATTTTAAGCTAAAATAAATGAATAAAGATGACGAATCGTGGATTCATCAGTGGCTCACCATATATATGGTAAGCCCCCACCTCATTTGAAGTTTCTCTCCTCTCTCTCTCTCTTTTATATAATATATATATATATATATATATAATATATATGGGTAAAATGGGGCTGCCCCCATGGGGGGAGCTAACTTGGCTCCCCCGCCCCATTTGGCCCTATTTTTTATTTTTTTTTGAAAATTTCTTCCATGGATTTTCATCAATATATCCCTATATTATGTAATCAAAAATTTCATGTGAAACAGAGACTCCTACGGCCTCCATCCAGACAGGGTCGATTTTAGCAATTCTGTTACTATTAAAAAATGACTGTCTGGATGGAGGCTGTAGGAGTTTCTGTTTTGCACGAACTTTTAATGACAGAATATAGGGATATAGTGATGTAATTCTATGGTAGAAATTTCAAAAAAGAAAAAAAACAAACCGGGCGAAGTGAGGCGGGGGGAGCCAAGTTAGCTCCTCTAGGGGGCATCCCATTTAACCCATATATATATATATATATATATATATATATATTATATATATATATATATATATATATGGGGGCAGAGAGCCTGCACCCGGGGGTGCACCCGGGGGTGTAGGAAACTCCCTGCATGCACCCCATTTTTCGATTATTTTGTTATTTTTTTTGAATTGAAAGATGGGGGGATCTACTTAATATGTTGCGGGGAATTTGTGTTTCAAATTTCATGCAAACAAATACTCCTAATACGTTCATCTAGACAGGGTCGATTTCAGCAATTCTGAGACTGTTGAAATTTGATAGTCTTGATGGAGTTGATAGAAAGTCTCGAATTATATTGAATTTGGAATGACAACAAGGTGATACATGGTGATCTAAATCCCACAAGTATTCATTTAAAAAAAATCAAAAAATAATGAAAAATTAGGTCGGGTGTAGGTAATTACCTGCACCCACCGGTGTAGGCTCCTTTTTCCTATATATATATATAAGAGAGAGAGACTTTCAATGAGGTGGGCCTTTCCTAGGTGCATGTAAAGCCACATCATTTTAGGTTTCTTTCCTATATATTTTTAGAATTTCTAACTCCATCAATTTAATAATAATTATTATTATAATTTACATATCAAAAAATATTTATGAAAACATAGTTCTATTTAACAAAAAATGTTAATTACAATATGGATGGTATATCTTACAAAACAATATGATCATTGTTATTATAAAATGTATAGTTTATATTTCACAAAATTGTTACAATTTTACAAATATGGTAGTGGTTTTTGAATTTCAGGAAAGGCCCACCTCATTGGAAGGGCCCTATATATAGAGAGAGAAAGAAAAAGGATCCTACAACATGGAGTAGGTAACTTACCTACTCCACTTTCATTTTTTTCAATTTTTTATTTTTTTTAAAATGCTTCCATAGATTTTCATAACTATATCCCTCTAATTTGTCATTCAAATTTCATAAAAAACAGAGACTCCTACGGCCTCCATCCAGGCAGTCATTTTTTAATGGCCACATATTTGTTTTATTTTACCTTTCTAGATGGAGGCCGTAGGAGTCTATGTTTCTGACGAAATTTGAATGACAAACTAGGGAGATATAGTTATGAAAATCCATTAAAGTATTTTTCAAAAAAATAAAAAACGTAGAGAAAATAAAAATGGAGTAGGTAAGTTGCCTACTCCATGGAGTAGGATCCATGGAGGGCGTAGGAGTTCTGTTTCTGACGAAATTTGAATAACATATTAGAGGAATATATCCATGGAGCATTTTTCAAAAAAAAACAAAAAAATTGAAAAAAATAAAGTGGGTAAGTTACCTACTCCTTGGAGTAGGATCCATTTCGGTAACTTACCTACTCCACTTTCATTTTTTCAAATTTTTTTGTTTTTTATTTGAAAAATGCTTCCATGGATTTTTTATAACTATATCTCTCTAATATGTATTCAAATTTTGTCAAAAACAGAGACTCCTACAGCCTCCATCCAGACAATCATTTTTTAACGGTCACAGATTTGCTATATTTTACCTGTTCTGGATGGAGGCCGTAGGAGTCTCTGTTTCTGGTGAAATTTGAATGACATATTAGAGGGATATAGTTATGAAAATCCATGGAAGAATTTTCAAAAAAATAAAAATAGAGAAAATGATAATAGAGTAGGTAAGTTACCTACTCCATAGAGTAGGATCCCTTTCTCTCTCTCTCTCTGTATGTGTATATATATATATATATATATATATGGGTGATCCTGTTAGAGTCAAAATCAGTGAGAGCATGAGATTAGTGAATCTAGACCATTCGATTCTGCCCTTCCTCTCCTCTTGCAATCAATGAGAGAGATGGTAGAATCTAGTGGTCTAGAATCAGTCCTCTCATGTCCTCACAAGATTACCCCTATATATAGGGTTGATCCTGTAAGAGCATGAGAGCAGTAAATCTGGACTACTAGATTCTTCCCTTCTCTCTCCTCCAGCAATCAATGAGGAGAGAGATGACAGAATTCAGTGATCCAGAACCATTGCTCCCATGCTCTCACAGGATCAACCCTATAATATATATATATATGAGTTATCCTGTGAGAGCAAAAAAACTATGAGAGCATGAGAGAAATGATTCTGGACCACTAGATTTTGTCTTCTCTCTCCTGGTCTTCTCTCCCCGGTTGAATCTAGTAGTTCAGAATTACTGCTCTCATGATTTCATAGGTTTTGGCTCTCACAGGATCAACTCTCTCTCTCTCTCTTTATCTCTATATATAGAAAGTTGATCCTGTGAGAGCTAGAAATTGTGAGAGCATGAGAGCAGTGATTGTGGACCACTAGATTATGTCATCTCTCCCATGACTGATTGTAGGAGGAGAGAGTAAAATCTAGTGGTCCAGATTCACTCATCTTATACTCTTATAGTTTTTGGCTCTCATATGATCATATATATATATAGGGAGCACTTGAATTGAGGTGGCACCTTTCCTTGATTATGGAAATGTGTCATCTTAAGTCATTGGATGATGAGTGTACGAACAAGATTGAAACCACTAGGTGGTTTCATGCCAACTAATCCTAATATGGCGATGGATTAAATTACTGCTAATTGGTAAATTACACGTCATTGATCATTCTATATTTAGGTATATATCGACTGATGTATATAATTTTCCAGAAATATCTGATTAAATAAATGCTCACGTTTGATATATCCGTTAACAATTTACAAAGGAGAGAGATATTTTACAATTTTGTGTTATAAATTATAAATGCGTAACCTCTGATATTTACAAAAAAGCCCAAATCTGACAAAATTCTGTATTTTTTGTATAGATGTGTTTCCTAAAATATAGGGTGCTTTGATCATGTGCTAATAAATTGATATACGCACGAAAAAAATCTTAAATGATGGGATTTTTGTTACAACTATATTTTCTGATATACGAAGATTTCTGTGCACCCGTGTTTCCTAAAATATAGGATGCTTTGATCATGTGCTAATTAATTAATATACGCATGGTGAACATTCCTTTTGTAAACTGCATTTGATTTATTTTGAAAATAATCAACCAACATTCTGTGGAAGCAATGTTTGTAAAATGTAACATTTTTTTTTGCAAAATTTGGTAGTCTTTTTCTAAAATGCATTTGATTTATTTTGAAAAGAACATTCTGTAAGAGCAATGTTTGTAAACTGTGATACTTTTCGTAAAATTGTTTCTTTCTTTGTAAAATTCATGTGAGTTTTATAAAATAGATTGCTTATTATTAATGTATAAATTATTTTATATGTCCATCCAACGTGTTTCCCAATATCGTGGGTCCATTAAAATTCATCATCCATAATAAATTTTGTGTATATTTTGTAAAATCCACGCTCTCATTGTAAAATTTATATGTTGATCTGCAAAATAAAAATCCAATCACTAATATTCAATTCGACGCATGGAAATAACTGTGGGAAAATGTTAGACAATTGTAAAATAACTGAATTAAATGTAAAACATACTTTACAATTATAAAATATGATAATGAAATGATGTATCTATGTACCGCGAGTCTTCATTTTTAGCGATTGTTGGTCATTGATTATGATGAACATAAAACCTTGTGAAAAGAATGTAAAATAAAGTAAATGAAATTGTACAATGTACTATTTTTTTAACAAGATAGCACAAAAACATAAAACTTTGTGAAAGAATGTAACATGGATATTCAGATTTAGTCCAAAAAATGCCTATATCAGGAACAAGTAAAGCAGAAATGAAAGACTAAAAGTAGCATAAAACAAAAAAAAACATATTTTTTAAATGCAGTACATATCTAGATATAAAGTCATAAATGAATCAGAAGAATGCATTCATTCTGATCTTGATATCTGCATTCATTCATTAATATCTAAACACAAATACATTATGCAACATATAAATGAATGAAAAAATGAATCAGATCATTTAAAACGAATAAGAAATGAATCAGAGTGATTTTAAATAAAAAAACATGATAGAAACAAAAAAATATGAATGATTTCGTAAAAAAATGATATTTACCTCTATAATATCAAGATCAAGCAGGGATATTGTATGTGTCATCGATGCTTGAACAAAGGAACAGGAACATCTCTTGAAAATCATCAGAAGAACGGAGACATATACTTCAAGAAAAGAATAACCTTGATACTGAGAGATGTTATTTTTAGTTTGATCGTTATTTGTAATTAATTGAATGTGCTATTATACAGTGTGGAATTCGAGATTCAAATTGAAAGAGAGATTCTGATCATATAATTATACAACATAGTTTCTTGTTATCTCGAATGGTGGTTTTGACGAAATATGGTGGTTTTAATGACCTCTATAGATGACCATCAAACAGTTGTTGTGTGGTAGCGCACGGTGAATGAGGAAAGGTACCACTTCAATTCATGTTTTCTATACACACAAATACATATGAGGGATGATCCTATGAGAGCCAAAAACTATGAGAGCATGAGAGCAATGATTCTGGACTATTAGATTCGGTCCTCTCTTTCCAGGTTGATTGGGGGAGGGGAGAGATGAACAAAATCTTGTTGTCCAGATTCATTGCTCTCATGCTGTCACAGTTTTTTGCTCTAATAAGACAGCTCTCTCTCTTTCTCTCTTTATATATATATAGGGTTGATCTTATGAGAACCAAAAACTATGAGAGCATGAGAGCAGTGAATCTAGACCACTAGATTCTACTCTTATCTCTCCAACAATCAATGAGAGAGGTGACAGAATCTAGTGGTCCAGAATTACTGCTCTCATGCTCTCAAAGTTTTGGGCTCTCACAGGATCATCTCTCTCTCATACACACACACACACACACACACACATAGCGTTGATCCTGTGCGAGCCAAAACTTGTCAGAGCATGAGAACGGTGATTCTGGACCACTAGATTCAACCAGGAGAGAGAAAATATAATCTAGTGGTCCAGAATCATTGTTTTCATGCTCTCATAGGATCACTCCGATGCTGTGAAAGCAAAAATCATGAGAGCATGAGAGTAGTGATTCTAGACCACTAGATTGTATCTTCTCTCTCCTGATCTTCTCTCTCCTGGTTGAATCTAGTGGTCTAGAATGACTTTCCTTATGCTCTCACAGGTTTTGGCTCTCAAAGGACCAACCACACACACACATGCATGCACGCACGCATGCACACATGCTCAAATAAAACTTTTGAAGGTTGGCTTTGATTAACACAAAGTTTCTTAGAATTATTTGATAACAAATTAATTTTATAAACTTAAAATATAATAATTGTCGATATATGTTTTGATTGCAACTAATTCATATACATTCCTACAAAAATATAAACTAACTTGCATTTGGTAGATAAGTTTCACTACTAGATTACATAGAAGTTGCATAAAAATTATTGTTTGTCTAATAGATAAGTATTTTTAGATTTTTTACTTATTCTATGTTTTAATTATAACACGTAAATTCATTTGATTTTATAGTGTCACTTGTATTACATGGAATATCTCACCAATGTTAGTTTGAATTTTCGTTGCATTTTAAGATGTTAAAAAATAACAAAAAAAACATTTCTTTGTATTTCCTTGGCACTAATATTATATTTAAAACCAACTAAAATTTAAAATGTTTACACTAACAAATAAAACAACATATTGCAACTTGTGTATCACTGGGATTCACACCTAGCACGCACCATTTCTTCATGTGTTTGCTAATCATACTGACGTCGTTGCCCTTTTGAATCTATATCTTCAATCAGCATTATCGTATCTCCGATATTTCTACCGGATATCTCTATTCAAACATAGATGAGGGCTTTGAGGTTGATAGCTTAAACTAAAAATAAGGTCCAATTTTACCCTCTTTTTTTAGACATCTTATAGAATCTACAAACTTTAAAATTAGCCTAAATAGGACTCATTTTGATATATAATATAGAATTTATTTTGAATTTTTTATTTCATATTTGCTATCATTTAAAATTAAAAAGGGTTAAATGGATACGTTTTTCCTTAGATAATTCATAATAAGTACATAAAAGTGGGAAATTAATCATAATAACAATAAGGGTTGTTTACACTTTCCCTTTGAGATTATACCATTATACCATTATTGTTATGTCCTTATACTTTTTTGCAATAAACACGTGTGCCCTTGTATTCTTCTAAAACTTGCAATACTACCCTTAAACTTTGTTCATTTTGGGAATAGCTCCAAAATAAGGGTGTTATTCCCATTGAAAAACTCGTGAATCCCTAGTCTAATTTCTTCTTTAGATGCTTGCAAAAGAGAAAGAGAAGAGTTCACGGTCGTTATATCAACCAGTTGAGTTTTACCAGAAAGGATTAAGGTTTAGTTAATCTTTTAATTTTATTTATACTCCTAAATTTAAGTGTATAGCGGTTAAGCACGGGAGTGTCGAACTCAGGGAGGCAAGCTGTTGGAAACTAGGGGTAAATAATAGAAAATCTATGGTAAACTTTTTCCTAATTTTTATTTGATTTTTAAAGATTTTTTTAGATTTTTATTTGATTTTTAATGAATATTATATCATTTTTGTAAATTTTAAGTATTTTGTAATTTTTTATTTTAAAAAAATGTTTTGTAATTATATTTAATTTTATTTTTTTTATGTTTTAATTTGTTTTACTATTTTTATGGATTTTTAAAAGGTATTTATTATTTTTGAGGAATTTGTTTATTTTTAATATAAAAATTAGATGTTTATTGAAAACAAAACTTTTTGGATTTTAAGTGGAAACCAATAGCAGAAATTTTTTTTTATTATTAGAAATAGATGAAATTATCTTTAAAATGATATGATGTGCGTTTTTTGGTGATTTTTATTTATTTAGTTATGATTTTTTAAAGTTTTAATGAATTTTACATTTTTTATTTATTTAATTTGTGTTTTTTTTCGCTTAAAAATATAAAATATGGTAAAATATGCTATAGGTAATTTTTATAGGATTTTTAAAGGCATTTTTATATTTTTATGTGGTTTAAAGTTTGTTATATTTTTATGATGTTTTTTAATGATTTATTATTAATAATTTTATTTAGCAAATTTTATTTAATACTTATATGTATTTTTTTGTATTTTATATTTCACTATTTTATTTATTATGTATGTAGTATGTGTAGGATATGTATAGGGATTATATGTAGTGTGGAGGGTATAGGTGTAATAAATGGGAAATCTAGGGGTACGAGTGAAAATGTATAGAAGCAAGGGGCTTCTTCGACGCAATTTACCCAAGTTATTGTGTGGTAAGCACGCGGGGGATCCACAAACAAGACCTGTTTGTCGTATGAAGAAGGTGTGGGGGCGTCTGTGCAATAATGCTAGGAAACACATGATCTTTGCGTATTTGGTTAGCTGTGCGGGACCCGCTCACTAATCAAGAGGATCATGGTAGTTTAATCGCAAAAGCACCCCAAAAAAATCAACGATGCACGTGTGGAGCACGTGCGTCTGTTAAGCGGTGGAGGATCTGATAACAACGCGTGGCTCGTTTGGAATCGTACGATCAAATCTGATCATGCAGTATCTATGTATTCTAGAAGGTAGCCTTATTCTTCAATGACCTGCTGCTGGTGACGGGCACTCGAACAATGATTGACGGAGCTGCTGCAAGGGAGGTGGCGAGAAGTCTCGAAGGAGAGACGATCCGGAGAAGCATCGTTGATCTGGAGGTTAATACTCAGGTGCTGCTAATAATGTTTCACGGCTGCAGAGCAGCTCGTAGAATCGACTTCCAGTAATGAAGTTCAATCAGATTTCAGATGGACATTTATGCACTTTCGCGATTAAATCACATGCAACATTGATGGTTCAGTTACTTGTGGTTTGGCGATGCACCATATGCTATTGGTTCCTGATGTTCCTAATTTTCAATATATATGTGTCGATGAAAGGTCCTAGATGCTCTTAGGTGCGGATCGGATGATATTACTTTGTACAATGTAATTTGTTCAAGGCATCGATTCTCTCAGACGAAAATGCTTTGCGGAGCTCCAAAACTGCTTGCAGATCTCAATAGAGGTAAAGCTTCAGAAAATTAATAAATTGATTATTTTATTCCCAGCATGTAGATTAAAAAAATAAGTCTTGGGGATTGTTATATATAATACAATCTGGGCGTGGATGGATCGATCCTAGACAAGTGAGGGAGTTGGATCGAATTTCTAAGATCAGATCTGAGATGGTCAGAAAATGAAGAGAAAATGCTGAGAACTGGAGGCGGTTTGCGGAAGGGGTTGGCAATTATCAAAATTGAGTAGGTCAACAGAGAGGATGAGATTAGATCGGAGAAAATGAGAAGAGAAGAGATGTGTGGGAGACTCACCTGAATGGAGGACGAAATAGAAATAAAGTGGACGAAGTTGATGGAAGAGGTCACCTGGGGTTGAAGCTCGATGAAGAACTTCAGGATAGTTGCCTCAATGTCCGGCGGAGACAGAGGCTATGCGCAGTGGTGAGCGCTCTTCCAACCAAGGTTAAGTGTCAGAAATAGATAAAGGTCATTGCGATCCCGATCGGCGAAGCGGGACTCAACAAGAAAAATATAGACCAAAAGCAGTCAAGCACAAAAATCGAAAGAAGCGGTCTCGCTATTTATTTAACCTGGTATAGCCACCAGGGTCGAACACAAGGAGCACGGGCTAAGCCTACGAAGTAGTCGAGAAATCAGAGAAGCAAATAAATATTTTTGGTAGTTTTTAATTTGCAATTTTTTTATATATTTTCTAATAGAAAAGGAATACGAAAATAAAAGAAATCACACTACCACAATTTTTATTAAGGCGAAAAAGGCTCAAAAATTCAAAATAAAAATATTATTGTATTTTTAAAATATACAAGTTTTTTGGGTATTTTATGTAATTTTTCATATTTTTATATGATTTTATAAAAAGAAAAGAAAGATAAAATAACAAAACAGTGTGCAGCCTGGATGAAAAGGCAACTTTAAAATATCTAAAGTGCTAAAACATTCCTGGTTGCAATTTTGTTGAAAATTGATACAAATATCTAAGTACAGAAACTGAAAACACATTTTTTTTATTTTTTATAGAATTTTTAATGTTTTTTTATAATAATTTAGGTCCTTTGTGATTATTAGGTGTTTTATTAAAGATAATGAAATGAAATTACTATTGAAATTAAAACAAATCAATACAAGCATGCGGGAATTTTTGTAGAATTTTTAGGGGCATTTTTATATTTTTTTATGGATTTTCTAAATTAGGCAGACACACTTTTTAGGGTTTTTAATTTTTAGAAAATAACAAATAAAATCAAATTACGCCATAAGAATTACCAAAAATATTACACAGTGACAGGAGCTACTAATAAATTTTGGGGAATATTTGGAGTAAATTTGATATCTATTTAATTAAAAACCAAGCAAACATGTTGTAGGGACCTAAGTGCAAATAGTTTAAGTTTTAGGACTAAATCATAACATGCACAAAAAGTCCAAGGTAAATAGTGCAAAATTCCCACGAAAACACGTGCATGTCATTTAATCCACGCACAGGGGCATAAATGCAATTTCAGAAAATTTCTCATTCAAACATTAACCATCAAAAACTACAAGAGAAAAGTTGCAAAAACACCACAACGCACATGATCAGGCACATGTCTTCAGACAAGAAGGACTAAAAAGTAATTACCAGAAAACTTAGGGATTAAAGTGCAAATAGTTCCAACTATGACTTGTATTTAACAGACTAAAACATAAAGCATAAAAATACAGGGTAAATAATGCAATATACCCTTGCAGCACGTGAGAGGCGCGTGGGGACACGTGGAAGCCGCTGGTGGAGGCGCGAACGTGCGGCTCTGATCCGCTGCAGGTGTCAGATCTGATGCTCCAGAACTGGTCAGAGACGTGGGGCGCAGATTTGCTAGACCTGGCATCCAACGGTCTGAAAAGCCTGCGGTGTTGGCGGCGTGGATTCGATCTGGAGAGGGCTGGCCGATCCAACGGTGCGAAGCACGTTTGGAAGAACAATGCTGGGATGAGCTTCACCAGATCCAAGGAGTTGATCCTCAGCTCCGATGGTCAATCAGAAAGCACATGAGTGGTAGTGGGATGTTTCCGCGTCGATTGAGCGAGCCCGATGGAGAAGCCACCGGCCGGATGAGCGTGGCGATGAAGGAGGCCTGGACTTGCTCTGGCAAACCTCAAATGGGTGAAATAGGGGGCCGTGGTGCACGCAAATACCTGCAAGGGAAAGCTGGGACTCGGGGCGGTGCTCCGGCCCGGTTTATTGGAGCTAGAAATTAAATAAGCAGAGGGGGCGATGATCGGTCTCCGACGAAGGCAGTAGGGGGGATCTAGGCCCTAATCTCGACCTAATGGTCGAGGCTAGGGCTTATCAGATTGCGTAGCTAGATGGGGGGCGAGCGTGAAGGTCTATCGAAGCGGTTGGATGGGGAAAACGGGGCGCCGACCGACTGGTCGGAGCAGGCGAACACGCGGCGGCAATGAACAGAAAGATCGAATCGAACAGAAAAGAAAAAGGATATAAAGGATACCTAAAGGTCTGGGATTTCTCCTGAGATCCACGCAAAGATGACCGTGGGGATGATGTCCTTGACCTCGATGCGGAAGTCGGGGGATTCTACTCACGGCGGAGGTCCGGACACGAAGGTTGAGCGTCGGCTCTGCTGCACCAAATCGAGCGCCGAGCGATGCTCCGAGCAGTTGTCACTTAGCTGGAGGTGGCTAGGGTTAGAAATGGGAGCAAGGCACGAGCTGCTTCTCTTGGGAGGCGCATGAGAGATTTTATAAGCTTCCTAGGAGGCTGGAGAAATCAGGCAAGGGCACGTGAACCGAGGGAGATCCGTGCCTTCCTAGGGATCCGTGAGGGTCCTAGATCCTAGGAGAGTCCACAGGAGAAAAATCGAGGCGAGGGGTTGCGTGATCCGCCCGAGGATATTCGGAGAAAAAGGTCCGGCGAAGAAATCGGGTCGGGTCAAGCCCTAGAAGAGGGGGTTGACCCGGGTCAACAACCTGACGTGGACCAATCAAAAAAATAGAATATACAAAATAATTATAAATTAAATACAAAATAATAAATGATTTTAAATCAAAAGTGTATAAAATAAAAAATGTTTGATATTTTTCAAACTATTTTTCTGTGATTTTTATTCATTTTTATGAAAAATAAATTAGTCTATATACAGTATAGTGTATTATATACATGTATAGTATACCTAAGTATTTTGTACAATTATTTTTATTTTGTTAATTTTACATAAATACCCCAATTTTATATTTTATTTATTTAAAACATAATTTGTGGATTATAAAATAATTTTTATTTTATTTTTATTATTTATTTACAGGTATATAATAAATAAAGAAGAAAGTATATATACAGGTATTATGTACAAAGGAGAGAATTATATTTTTATTTTATTTTTCTAATTTTTGTTTTATTTTTAAGAATATATACAATGAAGTAAAAAGAATATTTTTATTTTTATCTTGTCAAAAACAGTTATTTATTTTCACCCATGATATGTACAGTATAAAGTAGGCTCTATCTCTCTCTACTTGTTTTATTTGGCGATCAAGCCAATGTTTGGCCTTCTCTTGGGGTTCGAGTCACTCTGTATTTATTCTAAACACCTCCTTTCTTTTTCTTTTTTTATTTATTCTTTTATTTTTGCACAAATAGATGCTAATTATGTAATATTAACATATGCATGCATAATGCTAGCTTATTGTATTTACACCTATTTACATGATGCTTTGCCAAGATAAATAGGTAAAATAAAAAAATAAAGAATGATAATCAGGGATTCATCACCCCCCATTACTTTACCTTTTCTAGTCCCTTAGCAAACACTTATTTGCAAAAGAAGTAAAAAGAGAAAGAAAAGAAAAGGAAGGAGAATCAAGGTTGATATTTAAACTTGTCTTCGTTAAATTGGAGTATGGAGCTCAGTCAGACCTTTGGATTATTAGTTTGTCGGAATCTTATTTGGACCTAGGTTTAAGACTCAACAGCCTCTAGGTTCCACTACTCTATGGTCAAGACTCCTTAATAATCCAAATTAGAACAAGTCTACATACACAAACTCTAATGACCATGAATCGTTTCTTGTACTGTGTAAGTGATATGTAGCTCCCCACCTCATAAATGGCAGTGTAACAACTTCCCTCAACAAGGTAACTCTAAGGCCCTAGTCTGGCAGCTCTTTCCACGAGGAGCGGGGTATTCCCTTCTAAGTTCAAGTACAACCGGCTCAAGAAGAGGGGAAACAAGAGAATGGACCATGGCCATTGTAGCCATGTATCCCTGGGAGCTTAACCAGTGTAGCTAAGTCTCCCCGCTGCAAGCTTCATGAGATGAGAATGGATAACATAAGCTTTGCTTTATTTGGCTATATACACTCCGGTGGGTATTTCATTTTCTATCAGACCCACCACTTTTTTGGAGTTTTTCTTTTGCACACATTTTTTTAATGTGCATATGTAAAACATAACTACATGGTGCAACATATATACATAAGGACTTTTTCCTCTTAAGCCAGTAGAATATCCCTCTTTTGAAGCATTATTGCAACCCCCAACTCCTATCTTTTGACCTCAACACCATCAGACCAAGTTGAGGCGCACTTTCTTCAGTAAAAGAAGACAAGAGGTTCCACCTAGAAGTACTACCCTCGTATGCTACCCCAAGCCAAAGGAATCTGTCTCCTCACCACCTCATCCGTAGAGAGCTATGTGTAAGGTGTTGGTGCAAGTAAATCCATTGTCTATGAGAGTCATGTGTGCGCTGTTAAATGTTCTACTTAGGCTCATCAAGATGACATGTGATCATAGCCTAGTGGACTCAAAGAATTAAGTCACTAATGGACCTGAAAATTCTCAACCCTAAGTCCTATAAGGTTTCTCTTAGAATTAAGTGGATTAAGGTCTTAACCAATCTCCATTTTCCAATTTAATTCCAGGCTAGTTTAAATGTCAACTATGATTCAGAAAAATTGTACAAGTATTTACAAAAAGCTTTTTATGCAAGGTTTTTTTCGAAAATGTGCAAAATTTTTGAAAAATGCTTGAGTGTATGCATGAATGTAGAAGTTTTGCAAACTATTTACACACATTTACACAAGGATTTTTGCAAAGTTTTCTTTTTCAAATATTTTACAAAAAATTTGTACTATATACATAGTTTTGATACCAAAATATTTAAACTTTTTACAAACAAAACATTTTTACAAATATTTATACAAAAATAATTTTTATAAATAGCTCTATATGTGCAAGAAAGAATTTTATGTACAAGAAAAATTTTAAAATTTTTACGATTTTTAGATAAAGAAGTTTAGCCATTTTATTTATTAACACACTCACACAAAGTACGAGTTATGGCTAAAGTATATAAGTAATATATACGATACCCCCTATACTTAGCTCGAACGATGTCCTCAAAGTGAATAAAGAGCGATGAAGAAGACATAACTCGTGCTTAGTATAGGGAAGTGAAAAGGAATGTTATACTACAACGACGAATCAAAGAATAGAATGAAGAGGGCTCGGTGTTTCCCCCTATACTTAGGATCAAGTAATCCTAAGTATAGCAGACTGTACATAAAGAGAAGACCGAGTGATAGAATGTACAGGGTCTACCTCCCCTATACTTAGGGTAAAATATCCCTAAGAATAGGTAGCAAAACAGAGGTGAAAAGAATCAAGAGAATAATCAAGAGTCTGACCCCCCATACTTAGGGTAAAGTGCACCTAATTATAACAAAATCACAAGATGCATATGGGGTGTTGGACGAAAGAATAAGATGATATGGACATCTGGATCTATATATGGCGGAAGATAATGATAATCGGGCATGAGATGCAACTTATGTGAGTCAAAGACCACATCTCATGCAAAATGAATTGGGGCGACATTAACAACCAATGGCTCATGATCTAGATATGGTTTGAGACGCTGACTGTTAACACGAAAGGTGGACTCAGATGACATCTCAGATGTGTTGATACTTCCGTTGTCTTGCAACTTTTGGACCAGGTATGGCCCTTTCCATTTACTCTACAATTTCCCTGGAAATAATCTAAGTCTGGCATCAAACAACCATACTCTCCGATCTGGCTCAAACTGCTTACGGCTGATGTGAGAATCATGTCATATCTTCACTCGCTCCTTATACTGTAGGCTGCTTGAAAAGGTTGTATCTCTAAGCTCCTCCAGGGCTATCAATTCTGCCTTTCTTTGATCACCTATACACACTGGATCCAATAATATATCTGTCACAGCCCAAAGTGACGTGTGCCTAATTTCAACAGGTAAATGGCAAGGCTTGCCATAAACGAGATGAAAGGGAGATGTACCCAAAGGAGTCTTGAAGGAAGTCTGATATGCCCACAAGACCGAGTCTAAAAGCTGTGACCAATCCTTTCGGTCTGGGCAGACTACCTTCTACAATATCGTCTTGATCTCCCTATTCGATACTTCAGCAAGACCATTGGTCTGTGGATGATATAGAGTGGCAACTCGATGGTCTATGTTGAACTCGCTAGCAAGGGCCTTTACCTTGTCGTTGACGCCCGTCAGATATCAATACTCTAGGCACCCCGAACCGTGAAATGATATTCTTCCTCAAAAATTTGCAAACAGTCCTAGCATCTGCGGTTCGGGCGGGAATGGCCTCAACCCAACGACTCACATAATCCACGGCCAACAGAATGTACTCGAATCCTTGACTCTTAGGGAATGGACCCATGAAATCAATTCCCCATGCGTCAAAAACCTTACATAAGTGAATGGGATGCATCAACATCATATCATGTTGTCCACAAGTGCCCATCCTCTGACAGTCAGTACACCTCTTCACGAATTCATCAAAATCCTCGAAGAGGGTAGGCCACCATAGGCCGGATTGGAGCACTTTATGTGCCGTTCTCCTCCCAGAGTAATGTCCTCCTGCCTCAAGCTTGTGCAAGTATGTGAGGACGTTATGGTGCTCCTCCTGAGGAATGCACTGATGCTAGACGCTATCCTCCTTTATGATAAAGGATGGGATCCTCCCAGTTGTAGAACTTGGCCTTCGCAAGGAAAGTCTCAAGTCGCTGCCTGGGCCAACCTTGTGGAACTTTTTTGGCAACAAGATAGTTTACAATGTCGGCGTACCACGGGAGCGAGGCGATAACAAGGATCGCCTCATCTGGGAAGGTCTCAGAAATGGGATCAGTCTGCTCAGATTCCTCAAGATTCTCTAATTGGGAGAGATGATCTGCAACCACATTCTTGACTCCAGGTTTATCTTTAATCTCAATATCAAACTCCTGGAGTAGAAGGATCCATCTAGTCAGTATCGCTTTGGCATCCTTCTTTGCCATGAGGTACCTAATGGTGGTATGATCAGTAAAGATAGTCACTTTTGATCCAATGATATATGATCTGAACTTGTCCAAGGCAAAAACTACAGTTAGCATCTTTTTCTCTGTGATAGTGTAGTTTCGTTGTACGGCATCCAATGTACAGCTAGTGTAGTGAATGGCAAAGGGTACTCCATCCCTCCTCTATCCTAGCACAGCCCCTACGACAAAATCAGAGGCATCTGTCATGATCTCGAATGGGAGAGACCAATCAGGCGGCTAAAGGACAGGAGCCTCAACAACTAGACTCTTGAGAGTCTCAAATGATGCAAGACACTTATCATCTACAATGAACTCGGTGTCTTTGGTCAGCAAATCAATCAACAGTCGGGCGATCTTACTGAAATCATGAATGAATCATCGGTAGAAACCGACGTACCCCAGAAAAGACCGTAACTGTCGCAGGTTGGACGGTGGATTGAGTTTCCTGATGATATCCATCTTGGTCGGATCAACCTCCATACTCCTGTTGGAGATGATAAGACCAAGCACCGTCCCTTGAGTCACCATGAAGTGACTCTTTTCCCAGGGTAAAACAAGATGAACCTCAATACAACGCTGAAGGACACAGTCTAGGCAGTCAAGACAAGCATAAAATCCATCGCCATAGACCGAAAAGTCATCCATGAAGACCTCTAAACTGTCACCCACCATGTCCGAGAAAATGGACAACATGCACTTTTAGAATGTCGCCAGAGCGTTACATAGACCAAAGGGCATCTGTCTAAAAGCATAAGTCCCAAACAGACAGGTGAATGCCATCTTGCCCTGGTCTTCAGGTGAAATAGCCACCTAGTTGTAACCGGAGTACCCGTCAAGGAAGCAGTAATGACTCTTCCCAGCTAGCCTCTCTATAATCGGATCAATGAAAGGTTGCAGGAAATGATCCTTCTTGGTGGCCTGGTTCAATCGTCTATAGTCCACACAGACCCTCCAAGAAGAGGGTACCCGTGTAGCTATCTCCTCTCCAGACTCACTCACAACTGTAGTGATGCCCGTCTTCTTGGGCACCACATGTAATGGACTAACCCACTTGGAGTCGGAGATGGGGTAGATAAAATAGGCACTCCACCATTTTGAAATCTCCTTCATGACAACCTTTCAAAGATTCGGGTTCAGTCGTCGCTGGAACTCACACGATGGCTTAGCATCCTCTTCGAGATAGATATGGTGGGAGCAAAGGGCTGGACTTATCCCTTGGAGATCAGCTACACTACATCCTATCGCCTTGCAGTTGTTTTCATGAACCTCCATCAAACAAGATTCTTGCTCTCCAGTCAAATCTACTGAGATAATGACTGGGTGCATCTCATGCTCGCCCGTAAGGAATCTGTACTTCAGCGACTGTGTCAAAGACTTCAGTTCAGGGCAACTGGGAGCTAGCAAATCTGGCCTCCGAAATGTCTGAGTGAATGCAACCAAATCTATGTAGGGGAACTCTCGTTGATCATAAAAAACCGATGTAGACTGTCATGCTTGTGTATCTGTAATCTGTATCGGATCAGTCTCCACCCTAGCTGCTGGCTCTGTAGGAATCAGACACGGTATCAACTCATAAAATTCACCCCAATCTATATCTGACTCCAAGGGATCTGAATCTGAATTACCAGAAATATAATCCGCCTCACTATCCTAAACACGGTCCGTAGCCTCGAATGTGTCTACCAAGAATGTGCTCTCTAAGCTCTCCTCTGCTGGAATCTGTGAATCTAAATATCTTAATGTGAGAGGATGGCTCGTGAAATGGGATCAGACCAAGCGGCTTCATCATCAGTAATCACAAAGTCGCACTCTTGGTGGACGTCTCGCTCTACCTCTGTCATCTGCTCTGGATCACTGTGCTACTCTAGGCAAGTTGAATCTCATGCTTTAATCTCGTCGATTGTCTCTATTTGTATACTCTCACCCTCGACGTGAAAGTACACATTCCCGCTATCATGATCGGACACTGCCTTGGCTGTGGCCAAGAATGGACGTCCCAGAATGATGGGGGTATCGGTCAAAGACTCACGAATCTCCATGTCCAACACAATGAAGTCTACGGGAATTTTAGGCCCTGAATTGTGACGACCACATCCTTCAACAACTCCCTTCAGCCTCTTGACAGATCTATCAGCAAATTGAAGGACTGTACTGCTCTGTTGAAGAGGGTCAAACTCGAATCGATCGAGTAAGGTTGCCAGAAGTAGGTTGATGGAAGAGGCGATGTCTAACAGAGTCCGATCAAATCTCTACTCATGAATATGGCATCTGACATAGGGAGCTCCTGCATCTGGCCTCTTGGCTGGCAGAAGGTTCTGGATGGCAAAGCAGGTGGCACGAGTGAGCACATGGATCTCTGCATGATGGTTCCTCTTCTTCCTGCGGATGGTGGTCTTCTCTCTCAGGTTCCTCTAGAAGAGGGGGATGTGCTCAAGTGCCTCCTGTAGAGTCAGTTGAATCTGAAATTGGTTGATCATCTGTTGGATGAACTCTAGCTGTTGTGATTTTTTTGGATTTTCTTTATTAGTCCCATTAGCCAAGCGGAGTGCTTGAGGGAAGGGGATGGCTGGGCCCTCCTCAAATAGAGGGCTAGGAATGGGTCCCTGCTGTTGAGAAGAAATAGAGTCCATACAAGTATCAGCATGCATCACATATGGACTTGAAGATAAAGAACCCTTTCCTTTATTAATTTTTTGGTATTTTCTATAGAGTCCCAGGGTACAGAAACTGAAGGAAATACAACTGGAATAGAAGGGGTGGCCTCAGTACCACCCACGACATCATGAACTGTGGCATCAGCACCGCACTCTGGCTCAGCCTCTGGATCACTGGTGGCATCAGTACCACCCTCTGCAACTAGCGACGCGATGGCCTCAGTACCGTCAGTTGGATCAACATCCTTGGTGGCATTAACACCAATGTCATTGTCATCACGAGCGGCATCAACACCGCTATCCTCCTCGTCTAGCGCTCCTGCATCCTCGTGGTGTCGTCGCTCAGACAAGGCGCCGCCGGCTGGCATCCGACCACTCCTAAGTGTAACAAAGTTAGCATCAAATGTATATAAAGCAATATCACCCAATGAGTCACTAGGAGTGGTAACCTCTGTAATTTGTACCTGCTCAAACTTTCTCTTCAGGTTGTTTGGGTTTGGCTCGATCTGAGTGGGTATGGAGGCCTTGCCTTTGATGATCTCCCTCATCTCCTGGCGGAACTCGTCCATCTCCCACCTGAATGTGGCCTGCTTATCGGAAAAAAAACGGGCTAGATCATCGAGTGCTGGGTTCTCATAGGCTGCCCCCATAAGAACCGGACAGGTTGCCTCTTTGGAAGTGAGGCTGCTGTTGGGAAGGATGTGGGGTATACTGAGAATACTGCTGATGCTGCTACTGGTGTTGCTTCCACGGTTGTCCCTGCTGGTAGGGACGAGGAACCTACCGGTAATGACATTGCTATTGTTATGCCTGGTGTGGGAACTAGGGTTGTTGCTGCTGGGACTGGTTGTACTGTCCACCCTGAACTGGAGGCTGCTGCTGGGATGAGGTACCTCTGATCGACCACTAGAATCTGGGATGGTCTCGGTAGATCCTGGGCTGCTGTCGGTCGTACTGAATCCTGTTGACTTCCATCAATGGCTCCTGCTCGAAAGGGGGTGGAGGAAGAACTGCCAGGGGCTGATCCTGCTAGTACATCACCATCTGAGTGTCCTGAAATGGTGGTGCCTGAACATACTGGTGCTGCGGCTGCTAGAATGGCTCCGCATGAATATGGTGGACCTGTCTGTAATGGGCGGAGGGCTGGGTCGAGCTGTTGCTACTGGGGTCAGCCCATGACCTGAGACGGGGATGTGAAGCCGCCTGTGCCTCTTGGAGACACATGATTTGGGTCTTCAGGTCACTCAATGTCAGAACCATCTGATCAATCTGTGACATGCCCTGGCACTGTTTCTCCTCGATGATTTTGATGTGGTCCAATGATGAGCCGAAAAATCCAAGAGCAGACTAAGGTGGATAAAATATAGCGAAGGTCGTTGCGACCTCAGTCGCTTGAGAAATCAATCAGCTCAATCAAGAAAAATATAAGAGCAGACCACCAAACAAAGGCAAAAATCAAGGAAAATCAATAATGGCCCTGGCTATTGGATTAGCCTGTTATAGCGACCAGGGTCGGACTCAGGGAGCACGTGATGGCCTCGCGGCCTACGAAGTAGTCAAGAAACAAATAAAATATAAGCAAAGAATTTTTGGTGGATTTTGAATATTTTTATATTTTTTTGGACTTTTATATTATAAAGAAAATAATAAAAAAATAAAAACAAGCAACTTTCAACAATTATTTAATTACTCTAAAATGCTCCAAAAAAACAAACAAAAATATTTTAAAATTTTTATGCTTTTTACTGTTTTTGGTGAATTTTTGGTATTTTTCTGATTTTTAGGGAATTTTATAAAAATGAAACAAGGCAAAAATCAATGAACACTATCCAGCCAAGCTTCAAGGGCCAAGATAAAATATCAAATATCCCTACCAAAGCCTGGAGGTATTTTTCCTATAAAATAGAAACAAATAGGAACAATCAGGGACTAAGTTTATTAATTTTTGATTTTTCTGTGATTTATTAGAATCTTTATAACATTTTCAAAGTTTTTTAATTTTTATATTTTCAATAAATCCAAAAATGACTAAAATTGGTCAGAAAATCAAACAAACCAAAACGCACAAAATATTAGTTTTTTAGAATTTTTGAAAGTTTTTAGTATTTTTTTGTGATTTTTATATCTGGACAGACAGAAAAGGGGTGTTTTTGAATTTTTAAAAATAATAAAAGGGCTCCAAAAATTTCCCAAAAATGAGTAAAAATTCTACATAGTGGCAGGAGCCACGTGTCAAATTTTCACTTAATTTGGAGATGAATTGTTATTTTATTTAAAGCAAACAAGAGCCCACAGTCACAGGGACCTGTCTGCAATAAAAGTATCTTCTAGGGGCCTAAAAGTAACAAAAACCAAAGTCCAGGGGGTCCTGGTGCAAAAACACCACGAATGCACGTGCGAGGCACGTGAACTGGGCACTCAGGGACCTATATGTAAATAAAATAGTTCCGAGGGTTTTTTAGCAACATGTGCTAAAAGCCCAGGGAGCTAATTGCAAATTACCCAAGAAATTCAGCACATGTGGAATTAAACATACTCACAGGGGTATAAATGCAATTAACAAAAAAGATTTCTCATTTCATTAACAAACAGAAACTACAGGCCCATACATGCAAATTCTCCCAAAATGCACGTGAAGAAGCACGTGTCCCACAACGTACAGGGATAGAAATGCAAATATAAGAAACTAATAGGTCCTCTATGCAATTTACCAAACTAAAATAAACTTGATAAAATATTAACAGGACTGAATATTAAAGACTAAAAGACTAAGGGCCTAAGGGTAAATTACCCTTTATTTGCAGATGGACTGAGGTGGCGCCACGTGGTTGATCAAACGGCTGGGAGTAGTGGCGCCTCTCCTCGTCAACGGACGCTCCAGATGACGTCACGTGCTGATCGAACGGTGCTGGTGCAGGGCGCCTCTTCGGATAAAAGAACGGTCCAGATCGAATCTGGGACCCCGGAGTCGAACGAACGGCGGAGGAGGTTCCTGGAAGAACTCCTCGCCGGCGAGCTTCGTCGGAGGACTGTGAACGCGCTGGACCTCCTCGCGGGCTGCTGACAGGTTGGAAATGATCGCCAAGGCCTCCCGCGTCGATCCGGCTCCTCCGATGACGCCCACGAGCTTCGAGAAGCCCAGGCGACAACGGCAGAGCTTAGGCTCCTGTGCTGAACGTGGATGACCTCAGATGGTCCTCCTTAGACCTGCAAAATGGCACAGAACGACTGTGGGTCGTGGGAAAAGTACCTCGACCCGGTTAGGGGAGAAGCGGGTGGTCGGTGTGTCAGGGCGAATGGTCTCCGGCGATGCGATGGCGAGGGAGACCTACTCCCAGTTCCTGTGCAAACTGGGTTGGCTGAAGGGGCGGAGAACGTGCGGAGAAATGAGATGGAGGTGAAGGTCGGGTCAATCGACAAAATGGGTGGATGGTGTGGCCAGAATCGATGATTGGAGGTGAAACATGAAATTGGGCGTACTTTGAAATTAGAGAAAACTAAGGGAAACTACGCTTACCGGATGGTTGGAGTCGACTGGGGACGAGCTGCTGAAGCTCTAGGTCCTTGCCTTGAGGGTCGTCGATGCCCGAGGCTCGAGCACCGCGCAAGGTGCGGCGCACGGCGACGCTAGGTCATCGTATCGATGGTCAGGTCACTCTCTCCTCGATGCGACACCACCGGTCGCTTGTTGTCACTCAGGCGAAGGTGGTGGAGGTCCTGGGAAGGAGAATGCGGAGCCAAAGATGAGTGAAATGCGCGGCGGAGCTCAGGTTTTATATTCTTAGGGGTCCGGCTAGAAGGTGGTCGGGCGAGGAAATCGGAGCACGGATCCCCATAACCCAGCCCGGGCGTGGATCAGGGATGAACACAGATGGATTAGGACCCAGGGTTTACGGATTTGGAGCTCGGATCAAGTGGCGATAATTTGGAGAAATCGGGTCGGGGCACTGGATCCGTAGGTCTGTGGTCCAGGGGGGGAGTTGACCGGGGGGTCAACATCCCCCGTGGACCAATGGGATGCGGCCACGTGTAAAAGATTTGGAAATTCAAATTAAAATAGCAAATGGCCTATTTTGGAAAAAAGTTAAAATACAAAAAATGTTTATTTATTTATAAACTATTTTTTGGTCATTTTTATTTATTTTTTTAAATAAAAATTAGGTATTTGCAATATAGTATTATATACATAGGTATATACAATATGGTATTTTTAATTTTGATTTTTAATTATTTATTTTTTTACATTTTTATTCCAATTTTATATTTTATTTATTTACAAGATAAAATTTGGAATATTTTGGTATTTTTATTTTATTTTTATTACAAGTGTAAAATAAATACTTATGCACATTTATATACATTGTATATATACAAGGTTGGTTTTGATTTTATTTTTATTTCTTTTTATTTTATTTTTGTTTTTATGGTTTTTATTTTATTTATTTACACCATGTAATATAGAATATATACAATTTTTATGAGATTTTAATTTATTTATTTATAGGGGTAAATTAATATATAAGTGAGTCTATGTACATGGTGAACATACAAGTGTGAAGGCATTTTTATTTTCTTTTTAATCTTCCCATTTTTATTTTAGTTTAATTATTACAAATATATACAAATAAATACAAACCCATTTTTATTTTTATTTTGAGGAAAAATATTTTTATTTATTTATAGGTATATTTACACACATGAGCACCCTTATCTCTCTTTACTTGGGTTTTTATGCGGTCAGGTCCATGTTGAGCCCTCCCTTGGGATTAGGTCGCTTAATATTTATTCTAAATATTTCCCTCTTTTTCATTTATTTCTTTATTCTTTTATTTTTTCACAAAAAACATGCTAATTATTCAATTTTACACAATGCATGCTTTTTGATAATTATTGATATTTACAAATATATACATGTGTTTTGCAAAGGTTTTGTAGCTAAAATAAAAGAATAAAGAGCGATGAATGGGTATTCATCACCCCCTATACTTAACTTTGCTAGTCCCTTAGCAAACACTTATTTGAAAAAGAAGTGAAAAAGAAAAAGAAAAAGAGGAGAATATACCTGGATCAAGGTTGATTATTAAACTTGCCTTCATTAAATTGAAATATGGTGCTCGATCAGATCTTTGGATTATTAATGTGTCGGAACCTTATTTAGACTTAGGTTTAAAACTTAACAGCCTCTAAGATCCACTAATCTATAATCAAGACTCCTCAACAATCCAGATCAGAACAAGTCGTCATACACAAACCCTGAAGAATATGAGTCTTTCCTTGTACTGTGAGTGTGAAGTATAGCTCTCCACCTCAAAAGTGGTACCTTGACAACCCTCCCCAACAAGGTAACTCTATGACCTCAATCTGGCCACTCTTTCCTTGAGGAGCGGGGTATTCCCTTCTAAGTTCAAGTTCAACCAGCTCAAGAAGAGGGGGAAGAAGAGAATGGACCATGGCCAGTGTAGCCATGTATCCTTGGGAGCTCAACCACTGTAGCTAAGTCTCCCTGCTGCAAGCTACATAAGATGGAATCCATAAGTCTCAAGCTTTGCTTATTGCACTATATGCATACTCCGCTGGGATTATCATTTTCTATCAGACCCACCACTTTTTTGGAGTTATTTCCTTTTTGCATTTTTTTTCAAGTGCATCTATACAACATATACATGTGCAACATATATACATAAGGAGTTTTTCCTCTTGAGCCATTAGACTATCCCTCTTTTGAAGCATTATTGCAACCCACAACTCTTGTCGTTAGACCTCATGGCAACCGGACCAAGTTGAGACGCACTTCCTTCACTAAAAGAAGAAGAGAGGTTCCTCCAAGAAGTACTACCCTCATATGCTACCCCAAGTCAAGGAAGACTGCCTCCTCACCACCTCATCCGTAAAGAGCTCGGTGTAAAGTGCTGGTCCAAGTAAAGCCATTGTCTATATGAGTCATGTGTGTGTTGTTAAGTGCTCTACTTAGGCTCATTGAGATGACATGTGATCATAGCCGACTCAAAGAATTAAGTCACCATGGACCTGAAAAGCCTTAACCCTAAGCCCTATAAGGTTCCTCTTATGATTAAGATCTTAATCAAGCTCCATTTCCCAATTTAATTCCAGGCTAGTTTAAATGTCAACTATAATCCAGAAAAAACTATACAAATATACAAAGATGCTATTTACACAATATTTACACGAATGCAAAATTTTTGAAAAATGTTTTGAAATCATGGATGTATGTATGAATGCAAGTTTTGCAAAATATTTACACAAATTTACACAAGGTTTTTGCAAACTTTTGATTTTCAAAATATTTTGGAAACATTTTTTACTATATACATAATTTTGATATACACATATTTACACAAACTTTACACAAAAAGTTTTTGAAAACATTTTTACAAAAATAATTTGTACAATAGCTATGTATGTGCAAATAAAAGAGTGATTATTTACAGGGAAAAATTTTTAATTTTTATGGATTTTGAGTTTTTAGCCATTTTTTATTTATTTACACACTCACACAAAGTACGAGTTATGGCTAAAGTATATATGAAATATATACACACCCCCTATACTTAGCTCGAACGATGTCCTCAGAGTCAAGAGCGATGAAGAAGACATAACTCGTGCTTAGTATAGGGAGGTGAAAAGGAAGGCTATATACAAAGACAAATGAATGAATAGAAATCAAAAGGATCTCGGCTTTTCCCCCTATACTTAGGATCAAATAATCCTAAGTATAGCAGGCTGTACACAAAGGGAAAACCGAGTGGAGAATGTACAGGGTCTACCCCCCCATACTTAGGGTGAAATATCCTTAAGTATAGGCAGCAAAAACAAGGGTAGAAAGAATCAAGAGAATACCCGAGAGTCCTACATCCCCCCTATACTTAGGGTAAAAACACCCTAAGTATAGCATAATCAAAAGATGAGGGAAGGGATGTGGACCAAAGAATGTAATGATATGGACATCTGGATCTATACAAGTCGGGAGAACAGTGATAATCAGGCATGAGATGCAATAGATGTGAGTCAAGAGACCACATCTCACGCAAAATGAATATGGGCAACATCAACGACCCGCAGCTCATGATCTAGAAATGGCTTGGGCCGCTGGCCGTTCATTCGAAAGGTACTCTCAGAATACAACTCAGATATATCAATACTCCCATTGTCGTGTACCTTTCTCACAAGATAAGGTCACTTCCATTTGCTCTGTAGATTCCCTGGAAATAGACGAAACCTAGCATCAAACAACCATACTCTCTGTCCTGGCTCAAAATGCTTGTGGCTGATATGAGAATCATGCCACTCCTTCACTCTCTCCTTGTACTGTAGGTTGTTTGGGAAGGCGGTATCATGAAGCTCCTCCAAGGCAGCTAACTCTGCCCTCCTCTGGTCTCCTACACTATCTGGATCCAAAAGTATCTCTGTAACAGCTCAAAGTGACCTGTGTCTCAACTCAACTGGTAAATAGCACGGCTTGCTATAAACGAGGTGAAAGGGAGATGTGCCCAAAGGTGTCTTGAAAGACGTCCTATATGCCCCCAAGATCGAGTCCAAATCTGTGACCAATCCTTTCGGTCAGGGCGGACGACTTTCTGCAATATAGTCTTGATCTCCCTGTTCGACACCTCGGCTAGACCATTCGTCTGTGGATGGTATGGAGTGGCAACTCGATGGTCTATGCCGAACTCGCTAGCAAGGGCCTTCACCTGGTCGTTGATGAAATGAGACCCCCCGTCAGATCTCAACACTCGAGGTACCCCGAACCGTGTAATGATATGCCTCCTCAAAAATCTGCAAACAATCCTGGCATCTGCGGTTCGGGCGGGGATGGCCTCAACCCAATGAATCACATAATCAACGGCCAATAGAATGTACTCAAATCCCTGAGTCTTAGGGAATGGACCCATGAAATCAATGCCCCATGCGTCAAAAACCTCACATAAGTGAATGGGCTGCATCGGCATCATATCATGCTGTCCACAAGTGCCCATCCTCTGACAGTCAGTACACGCCTTCACGAACTCATCAGAGTCCTTGAAGAGGGTAGGCCACCATAGGCCGGATTGGAGCACTTTCTGTGCCGTTCTCCTCCCAGAGTGATGTCCTCATGCCTCAAGCTTTGTGGTAGTAAGTGCGGACGCTATGGTGCTCCTCCTAAGGAATGCACCTACGCCAGACTCTATCCCCTCCTTCGTGGTAAAGGATGGGATCCTCCCAGTGATAGGACTTAGCCTTCGCAAGGAAGGTCTCAAGCCTCTGCCTGGGCCAATCTTGTGGAACTTTCTTAGCAACAAGAAAGTTCACAATATCGGCATACCACGGGAGCGAGGCGATAGCAAGGATCTCCTTATTTGGGAAGGTCTCACAAATAGGGTCAATCTGCTCAGAATCCTCAAGATGCTCTAATCGGGAGAGATGATCCGCCACCACATTCTTGACTCCAGGCTTATCCTTAATCTCTATGTCAAACTCCTGGAGTAGAAGGATCCATCTAGTCAATCTGACCTTGGCATCCTTCTTTGCCATGAGGTACCTGATGGTGGTATGATCAGTATACAAGGTCACTCTAGATCCAATAATGTATGATCTGAACTTATCTAGGGTGAAGACTACGGCTAGCATCTCCTTCTCAGTGATGGTGTAGTTCCGCTACGCAGAATCCAATGTGCGGCTAGCGTAGTGGATAGCAAATGGAACTCAAGCCCTTCTCTGTCCCAGCACGACCCCCACAGCAAAATCAGAGGCATCCGTCATGATCTCGAATGGAAGAGACCAATCAGGCGGCTAGAGAACAGGAGCCTCAACAACACATCACTTGAGAGTCTCAAACGACGAAAGAAACTTGTAATTGACAAGGAACTCGGTGTCTTTCGTCAGCAGATCAGTCAACGGCCGGGCAATCCTACTGAAATCATGAATGAATCGCCGGTAGAAACCGACGTGCCCCAGGAAAGACCATAACTGCCATAAATTGGACGGTGGTGCGAGTTTTCTAATGACATCTACTTTGGCCGGATCAACCTCCATGCCCCTGTTGGAGATGATATGGCCAAGCACCGTCCCTTGAGTCACCATGAAGTGACTCTTCTGTACATTGCTGAAGGACTCAGTCTAGGCAGTCAAGACAGGAGTCGAATCAGTCGCCGTAAACCGAGAAATTATCCATGAAGACCTCCAAGCACTCCAATACCATGTCCGAAAAGATCGACAGCATGCATCTCTGAAAAGTCGCAGGGGCATTGCATAGCCCAAATGGCATGCGTCGGAAGGCGTATGTGCCGAAGGGACAGGTAAAGGTAGTCTTGTCCTGGTCCTCGGGAGCGATGGCCACCTGGTTGTAGCCCGAGTACCCATCCAGAAAACAATAATGGCTCTTCCATGCCAGTCTCTCAATGATCTGATCTATAAAGGGCAGGGGGAAATGATCCTTCTTGGTGGCCTTGTTGAGTCGCCTGTAATTCACGCAGACTCGCCAAGAAGTGGGTACCCGTGTAGCAATCTCCTCTCCAACCTCGCTGACCACTGTAGTGATGCTCGTCTTCTTGGGCACCACATGCAAAGGGCTGACCCACTTGGAGTCGGAGATGGGGTAGATAAAATCGACGCTCCACCATTTCGATATCTCCTTCATGACAACCTCTCTCAGATTCGGTTTCAGTCGCCGCTGGAACTCACGCGACGGCTTCGCCTCATCCTCGAGATAGATATAGTGGGAGCACAGGGCCTGACTTATCCCCTGGAGATCTGCTACGCTCCATCCTATCGCCTTGTGGTTCTTTTCAATAACCCCCATCAAACGGGATTCCTGCTCTCCAGTCAAATCAGCGGAGATAATGACTGGGTACATCTCCTGCTCACCCGCAAGGAACCTATACTTCAGCGACGCAGGAAGTGGCTTCAGCTCTGGACAACTGGGTACTGGTGGATCTGGCCTCTGAAAACTCTGCGTAAAGGTTGCCAAATCCGCATGGGAGAACTGAAACTCTCTGTCACTCTCTGAATCTGGAGAAGGCTGCCCTGATGGACTGTCTCTGCTCTGCTCGGCATCTACCTCCTCCCTAGCTGCAGGCTCAGTGGAAGTCAGATCTGGTATGTTATCATCAAACTCTACCCAGTCAAAATTTGACTCCGAGAGATCTGTATCATCCAAGGTGGCCTCAGTACCACCATCATCACAAAATAAATCAGTATCACGGTCGAGAACCGGCTCTGCTGCCTCGACAATATCATGGACCAGGAATGCGCTCTCCAGGCTCTCCTCTGTTGTCGTCTCTGCATAAGCGGAATCTGAATGTGAAAGGATGGCATGTGCTGCTGGGTCTGCCCATACTGCCTCATCATCTGTAATCACAAAGTCCTAGTCCTGGTGGATGTCTGGCCCGACATCTGTCATCTGCTATGTATCGGAAGTAGTATCTAAGCATGCTCTGTCTCTGGCTCTGCTATCCTCGACCGTCTCTATTTGTATACTTTCGCCCTCGACGCGAAAGTATACCTTCCCGCTATCATGGTCGGTCACTGCCTTGGCTATGGCCAAGAACGGGCGACCGAGAATGATGAGGGTATCGGTCACTGACTCAGGGATCTCCATGTCCAACACTACGAAGTCCACGGGGAATTGCAGGCCCTGAATCGTGACGACAATGTCCCTCAGCAACCCCTTTGGCCTCTTGACAGATCGATCAGCAAACTAAAGGACTGTCCTGCTCTATCGAAGAGTGCCCAACTCGAAGTAGTCGAGAAGGGCTGCCGGAAGTAGGTTGATCGACGATCCGCTGTCTAATAGAGTACGGTCGAACCTCTGCTCTCTGATGTGGCATCTGACATATGGGGCTCCGAAATCTGGCCTCTTGGCCGGCAGATGGTTTTGGATCGCGAAACAAGTAGCTCTGGTCAGCACATGAATCTCTGAATTGTGGTTCCTCCTCTTCCTCCTGACTGTGGTCCTGTCTCTAAGCGAACGCTGGAGTAGAGGGATGTGCTGCAAAGCCTCCTGAAGAGTCAGTTGAATGTGAAAACGGTCTATCATCTGCTGCCTGAACTCTTCCTGCTGTCTCTTTTTGGGGTTTTCAATTTTCTTCCCCTTTCCAATCTGAAGAGCTCTAGGGAAGGGGATCACAGGGTCCTTCTCAGATGAATGACTAGGAACGGGTCTGTGCTGCTCGACGGCAGGATCCACACATACATCAAGCACCACAGTGGGACCAGAAGAAAACAAACCCTTTCCTTTATTGCTAGCAATGTTCTGAGATACAAGGGCAGAAGAAAAAACTACAGGACTCTCAGAAGAAATGGTGGCATCAGCACCACCCTCAGTTGGAAGACTCGCGGCCTCAGTACCGCGCTCTGGCTCGGCGATATGGGTGGCCTCAGTACCACCTCCTCCAACTGGTGAAACGGCGGCCTCAGTACCGTCAGTGGGATTAGCATCCGCTGTGGCATCAATACCACCGTCATCATCTCTAGCGGCCTCAGTACCGCTGCGCTCTGGAAGTAGCATCTTGGTGTAGCTCAGACGAGGCGCCGCCTGCTGGCATCCTACCGCTCCTAAGTGTGATAAAATCAGTATCAAACAAATATGCAGACATATCTCCAAATGTATCACTAGGAGTGGCGTACTCACTACAAACTACCTGCTCAGATTTCCTCTTGAGGTTATTCGGATTGGGCTCTATATGGGCGGGGATGGCGGCCTTCCCTCTCACGATGTCCCGCATCTCCTGGCGGAACTCATCCATCTCCCGTCAGAATGTAGCCTGCTGATCTGTAAGGAGGCGAGCTATGTCATCCAAGGCGGGATTCTCATAGGATGGCCCATGAGAACTTGACGGGTAGCCTCTCTGGTAGTGAGGCTGCTACTGCTGCTGCTGTGGGTGAGCGGGGTAAGACTGTGGATGATGCTGCGGCTGATGAGGTTGATCATGCCTCCAAGACTGTCCCTGCTGATAGGGACGAGGACCATACTACTGTGACTACTGTGGCTGCTGTTGTGGGTACACTGGGGGCTGCTGCTGGTGATCCCTCTGATGGCTGTACTGGCCACCCTGTCCTGACGGCTGCTGCTGGGGCTGGGCACCTCCGGCTGCCCAACGGAATCTGGGATGGTCTCGTCGGATACCGGGCTGGGGGCGGTCGTACCAAATCCCGTTGAAATCCATCAACGGCTCTGACTCGTAGGGGCTGGCGGGAGTACTGCCAGAGGCTGATCTTGCTGGTATACCACCATCTGCGTGTCCGGAGATGGTGGTGCCTGGTAAGTAAGCTACAGCTGCTGGTACGGCTCTACCTGTACAAGATGGACCTGTCTAGGCTGCTGGTGGGAGCTGGAGCGCTGGGACGAGCTGCTGATGCTGCTAGGATCGCCTCATGCCTGAAGACGGGGTTGGGAAGCCGTCTGTGCCTCCTGGAGACACATGAGCTGTGTCTTCAGGTCACTCAGAGTCTGTGCCATCTGCTCCATCTGCGTGATGCCCTGGCACTGTTTCTTTTCAATAATCTCCATCCGGTCCAGCTTCTCGCTGATAATCCCCATGTCTGAGGCTGAACTCTCGGCCTGTGCTACTGCCGCTGACGAACTGGATGGACCAACGTCAACCCGTGCTATCCTCTGGTACTGCACGGTCTGTGGCTGCTGGCGTCCTTGTGTGTACAACCTGGTCTGGGACATCACCATGTAGTTCTCCTTGGCGAAATAGGACCCGCCACAAGAAGCATTCACCAAGCCCTGAAGCTCTGGTGTCAGCCTGCTGAAGAAGCTCTGAACTAGGTTCGGCTTCGAGATGTCATGGTGCGGGCATCTGTCTGTCAACTCTTTGAACCTCTCCCATGCCTCATGAAATTGCTCGTTGGGGAGCACGGAGAAGTTGCTGATCAGGGCCCTCGCAGCATTTGTCCACCCGAGTGGATAGGTATTGTGCAAGTACTCGGTGCGGAGCTACTCCCAGGTGTAGACGAACTTCCCCAAGTGCTTCAGCCAGGTGGCTGCTATGTCTGCTAAGGAGAAGGGGAAGGCAATCATCTGTATGGTATCCTGGTCCACCTGACGGTCGTGGACTGTGTTGCAGATCATCAAGAACTCCTGAAGGTGGAGATGGGGCTCCTCTGTGGCGAGCCCATGGAACCGGGGGAGAAGCTGCAAAGTGTCCGGGGGGAACTTGAAGTCCCCCACGATGGCTGGAAGTACAACCTAGGTATGCATCAAAGTCGATCCGGGGTTGTGTAACTTTCGCATCGGTATCGGTGGATCTGCTGCTGTTGCTGCGGCGGCTGCTGTGGCTGTTGCGGCAGCTGCCGCATGGTCGGGTATCCTCGGTCCGTCTCCTGGCTCGCGCTGCTCGCAATCTGCTCTCAACTGCTCCATATCGCGCCTCATCTCAATCATAAACGCTCCCTGATCCCTCAACTGCTGCTGAACTGTCTCGAGGGAGGCGTCGCACCCTGGTCCATAATGAATGTATGATCGTGCTGGAGACCTCTGGTGCGGTCGTCACTGCTGCCGGCCATGGTCTCTGCAAAAGCAAAAGACCCAAACTCAGATGCCGATAAATCATCTGACGGTCTCTCCTCTGGCACTAGTATCTCAGACTCAGAAGAAGGGGGTCGAGGGGGAACAGGGTGGAGTCAAACTCGGGTTCGGAGAGCGGGTCTCGGCTCTCGTGAACCAACCTAGATGAGTGGGTAGAAGTGCTGGGAAGCGGTGCAGCCAGAGGCTGCCTAAGAGACCTTCTGCCCATCATCTTGATCTGACGAGTTGTGCGGATGAGATCTGGTAACAACTATGATCACAAGCAAACCCCCGATTCACCAACGCGACGCGAGTTGAAGACCGTAAAAGCTTGGTCAATTATCTTGTCAATTTTATTAGGTGATCAGTCAGGATAGCAGAGCGATTACGTGACCTGTTGGGTAATCCAATATTTTCTCAACCGACTGTCCCGTACAGAAAGAGCTGGTAATCTGTCGAGAAAGATATCGGATATGGCTCTACCTAGTGTGCGGGTCACTCTCTCGCGCAAGCAAACCAGAGAAGGAGGGGGTTGCTCTCCCCAAGACAAAATTTTCAGTGATCGTCTTTTAGGGTTGATAGAGTTAGCAGTCCCAAATTTTATTGTTTCTCTTTTTAGGTATTTTTCAAATAAAAAGAAATCGCCTAAGGAATTTTTCGATTCTCCTGGTTATTAAGTCCAAAAATGGGGGGGGGGAGTCGAAAAAGCCGATGCGCAATGAAATCAATGATGCATGCAGAGTAAGAGATACGTACCTGACTCCAGCAGTCTACATGCAAAATGATCCGCGCAGAATTTAAAGACTAAAAATAAACTACCTAAATGTTGCAGGCGGAAAACCGAGTCCCTAAACAACAATTCTACTCGAAAGAACGGCTAGTCGACCACCAGTCTCGCGGTTTTTCGAGCCCCTAGCTTTAGGACTTTCTGCTTGATTGTGACGTAATACTTAGGATCCAAACACCCTAATAAAGCTGCTTGTGCCTATAGTGATTTGGGGTACAGAACCCTTTCCTAAACATCAATATGTAAAATTGAGTGACCTGAAGACCAAGACCCTTTGCCTATAGTGATGCATCACATATGGACTTGAAGATAAAGAACCCTTTATTAATTTTTTGGTATTTTCTATAGAGTCCTAGGGTACAGAAACTGAAGGAAATACAACTGGAATAGAAGGGGTGGCCTCAGTACCACCCACGGCATCATGAACTGTGGCATCAGCACCGCACTCTGGCTCAGCCTCTGGATCACTGGTGGCATCAGTACCACCCTCTGCAACTAGTGACGCGACTGATGAATCTCCATTTCATCACCTTTATTCTATCATTTTGGCCTCAGAAACCCCAGCAAATGCATGAAAATAGCATCAAATTGTACATAATAGCATTCATTATTCATTGTAGTTATTCCACATTAAATAAGGTTTTAATGCCAAAATTATAAAATAAAGAAGAGAAAAGAAAAAGGAATAAAATATTGCAAATATTTTATGACCCAAACCCCGAGACCAAGGCCAGCATGGTATTGGTCGACAAGGAATAAAGTAGGGGGAGATAAGGGCCAGTGTACAATAAATGCCTCATTTGTTCATTCATTCATTTATGCATTTTTGGCACCTATTTTGTACATAATTATTTCTTCATCAAATAAAGAAACTTTGTACATGAAAACTGTAGATAATAATGTAAATAAAAATACAAAATTGAGTTTGTGCAAAAATAATACACAGTGTACATTTTATACACAGAATAAAAAGCTAAAATCTCAACTTCACAGACCCATATCTTGCAAATAAAAACTCCAAATCACCCAAACTCACCTTTAATTGTATATAGCAGTCCATAAACTATTTAATAAAATTGGTTTCATGATTTTTGGAGTCCATATGCAGAAGTTAGGTTTTTGGCCCTCCTAGTATATAGGACTGATTAAAATATTCATCTTATTCAATATTCATTATTTGTATAAATTCATATTTTTAGAATTTTGTAAATAATGTACATAATGTATATACATAAGAGAAGTTAAAGAAAACCAAAAATAATTTGTAAAATAAAATAAGTCTACAAATTCATAGACAAAATACCTATGCTATATACCTATATATAAATAAAAAGGATTTTAATCCTTGATTCTTTTATTCTTTTATATTTTTATAATAATGTATACATTATACATAACTCATTAAAAATACAAAACCAAAATAAAAATCAAGAAAATATATTAAATAAATTAAGTGTATAAAATACGTAGATAAAACACCTATAAGTATACCTACATACATCTATACCTATTTATTTAAAAAATATAAATAAACTCATAAAAATCAAACAAAAATATCTTTATACTCACAAAAATAAATTATAAAATTATAAAATAAGCCAATAAAATAATAAAAGAAAATAAACAAATCAAAAATAAAAATACATAAAAATACATGTTAATACATACAAATACACATTATTCAAATAAAACTATAATAAAACACCTCGAAAAATTCAATAAAAATCGTAAATAAATACTAGACGAAATAATACACATACTTTATTTTATAAGAAAAAATTAATAAAATCATTTAAGGCGTCAAATAATTCAATTTCTCATCACATTCCTTGTTTTGTCTCCTAGCGGCTGACTTGGACGAATCACAGGCCGTCAACAGTTGACCGCTCGGTCAACTGCTCCCCCAGCCGCCCGATGTGACTTAGCGTGTCTCTTCGCCCATCTTCTCCCATTTTCCCGGGCACACCATCCATCAATCGAAGAAGCTTCCTGCACAAGAATTGTTCTCTAATCATCACTAAAGCCCGCCGATTCTTTGGATCAACCTAATACTCTTTAGATCATGCAATAATCGCCGGTCAATAAGGCTACTCGCCAATGTTTATAAATAACAAGATCCGCCTCCTTCCTCGGATTTGGCCACTTTTATTCCAACCTAAAGCCGAGATCTTGTTCCTGGATTGTTCCTCGTGACAGGGGGAGTAGCCCAGCACCTTGACTCGGCCGGAGGAAGGAGATTTTTGTCGTGGCGGAGCTCCGGCGTCCGCCCTGCTCCCTGGAGGCCCCCAGGTATAAGAGCTGCCCTTTTAGGTGTTTTTAGTTAGCTTTTAATGTTAGTGTTTCATTCCAGTAGTTAGATTAGTTGTTAGTTAATCACCTTAGCTTAAAAACCAAAATTCAAAGTTCGCCGGAGCTAGGCCCCGGCGACTTCCCCACCGTTGCTCCGACTGTCTCCGACCGCCCCGATCCTCCCATCTCGCTTCCCATCGCCTTCTTCATTGTTTTACCACCCCAGATCAACCCAGGACCTTCGGTTTTGGCGAATCGGGGCTCCACCTCCGCCGTTCGCCGGAGCCCCTCCGCCCACCTCATTTTTGCGTTCCAGCTTCCAAACCCCGGGTCGAGGAGCTAGCTCTCTCGCCCGCGGTTCTTCCTATGCAGGGGTATCGACGAATAGAGCCCATCTGGGCTCGCATTGAACCAGGAAGAGGTTCCTGGGGGCCCCTTTCTTCTCCGACCTCGCTCCATCGACTCGGACCCCCAGGAGCCATGAAGGTACCACCAGTCGACGCGGGATGTCATCAGCTACGAGTGGAGCGCGTCAGAGGCGAGGAAGATGCCCGGAGGAGCCTGAGCTACCCGATCGAAGCTCGCTGGGGGCGAGCTTCCTCCTCGTTCTTCCAGGCATCTTTAGAACCGTCAGATCGAAGGGGCCGTCCCAGACCCAGCAGGAGCCGTCCGATGGAGCATCGCATCAACCGTCAGATCAGCTGGGCTGATCTAATCTCAGCCTCTCATCGGCGAAGCGTCATCGGGCGATCAGGCGTCGACGCGTGGCAAGTGAAGAGACCTCCGCCGTTGGATGCCACGCCTTATTTGGGGGTAAATTTCACATCCAGCCCCCGCACTTTTTGTATTTATTATTTAATGCCAAAAATAAAAGTCTCAGTTGTAAATAAAATGTATATTTTGCAGAAGCACCCCCGATGTTTAAGATTTGCACTTTAGTCCTTCCGCGCCTCACGTGCAGCAACCACGTGAGGCGCGTGAAATTTTGTATTTAAGCCCCGCCGGGTCCCTGTAATTATTAAATGGTCCTGAAAATAAAAGTTAAAGTGTATTTTTTTTGTAATTTTTGCATGTATGCCCTTGTGAACTATTTTATTTGCAAAAATACCCCTGCCAGGCCATTTAATTTTTGAATGCTTTGTCTATTTATTTTATGCTCCATTTTAAATCGAAAAATCTTGCAAAAATAGACTTAAGTTCCCTATTGGGTGTGCTTGCATGCTATATTTTTAGTTTTGCATTTTGTTGCATTTATTAAAAATAAAAAACATGTCTATTATTCCATGTCCAACTTATAAAATCCCAAAAAAATATGAAAATGCCTTGAAAAAGTCCAAAAAATTCCCTATGGTGTATATTGACCTATATTAGTGTCAGTCCAAAAATCCCTAAAAATCTCAAAAGGAAAACCTTAAAAATTCAAAAATACCAAAAAACTTCAAAAAAATATAAAAAATCAAAGAAAAATCAGAAAAATATAAACTCAGGCCCTATTTATGCTATATTTTATTATCTTTATTAGAAAAATAGTGTGGAAAATTTTTGAGGCTGTTAACTATTTTTAAGGTCTATTTTTGTAACAGCCAGAACCTACTCCACTGTTTGCTATTATTTAGCTATTTAAAAATACTAAAAATGTTTGCAAAAATGCCCAAAAATAACAAAAACAGTAAAAAACCATGAAAATTCCAAAAAGACTTTATTCCTGCATTTTGACCATTTTTGAGTATTTTTGTAAATATTATAGTACCCCTTTATGAATATATATGTATTTCCTAAAAAAAATATATATTTATATACATATATATATATTTAATTATTTATATGCATTCTTATATCTACTTATTAACCTTAATATAAATAAATAAATAAATATATATATATATCTACCCTTTTTTATTATCCTTATACATACCTATATATATATTGTATGATATATACTAACCCTCCATGGGTATACCTATATTTATATATTTATATTATATATATATTACCCAATTATATTATATTAAAATAAATAAATAAATAAATAAATAAGAAAAAATATAAAAAAAATATATTTTAAAATTCTAAACCCACTTCACACACAAGATTGACTCTGAGATACATGTAGGCTATGACATTTTGTATTGCTCTCTGTGGTTCGACCTCTACATACTTGTCACTGTACATTTTATGGTAGAGTAAATAAAGATTAATTCACATTTATTTTTGAGCTTGATTGTTGTATTCTTTGGTCGTGGGTTAATTGCTGATCACCCCGTATTCTGCGAGCGGTCGCCTCAGCGACACCTTTGTATTATTTAATCATGGTGACCCTCGTGGTTTTCGCGTGTCATCAGATGGCACCGTTGCCGGGGAGCAATGAGCATAGCCTAATTTATTTTGTCATTTTTGTATAAAAAGATTCTTGATTTATTATTCATTTTTGTGAGCAGCTATTTTTATTGCTATTGATCACCATGCTTAATTGATTTATGTCTTGTGATTATTTTATCTGCTCTATTTTATTGATTGAGTTTTACTAATGCATTCTTTTTGTGACTTTGATGCGAGGGCCCGCCACGCGAGGATGGCCTCTTAGGAAGACAATGAAGCCAAGCTTGGAGGAGGATGGTCTTCTCTTATCATGACCATCTGGAGAGTGCACCAAAGAAGCAAGGAGATGTGCATTAGATAGGCTAGACACTTAGGAGTATTTATTTTGTAATTTATGGTGAGAGAGAGAGAGACATTTTTGGCATGTAATTAAACAGGACTCTACTCTTCACAATGAGGTCCAGTGCCTAGGTGATTGTTCACCTGGGGGCCTCATCGTCGCTTTTCGAGTTTTCATCGCCTTCTTTTATTTTGTTTTCCGAAGTTTTGAGCTTTCCGCCTTTCTTTTATTTTGTTTTATGTGCTTGGAGCCCCTAGATATAGGTTGCTTGACTCGGTAGCTAGGTCCAAACATTAATAAGAATGCATGTTCCTATAGTCTACTTCGCTTGGATCTAGTCAAACTTAAACAAGTTGTTAATTTGTCTCTTAGCCCTCTGTGCCGTAGCGAACCCTGTAAAGCGCTTTCTCCTACCCTCAATTTGTTGAGCAGAGGAAGGGTGAGCCAAGACCGGACCCTCTTGGGCTAGAGATAAATGAGCAACTTATGGTTCTTCACGCTAATAGCAACTTATGTTTAGGGTGATTTTGTGCCTTGCATACCGACATGTAGATAGGTTTAAAATATCTGTTTTGCATACCACATGGAGAGAGCTGGGATGCGTTGTAAGTCTTCTAACTCAACATGCAACATTCGGTTCAATGGTGAGATTTCCATCATGGAACCACTTGCACGGCTTTTCCACTATCTCCCTCTGATTTTGAGCACCTAGGACTTAAATGAAAATCTACAAAAACGTTAGGCGCTGGTATGAAACAGATCCAAAAAAAAAGTGAAAACCCAAAAATTAAAACAAGGGGACTGCTAAATAAACTTTGACCTTAATTAAAATTCGTAATGGACTATCATTGTACCGGGTTCATAAAGCCCTCATTGTTTTCAGGTACCTTGGAGGGGGACCAAAACCCTACTCCCTTGAGCGAGTGCGACCCCTAAGGATTAAAGCCCAAAACCCAGTCTGCAACTGCCTTGTGTATCGCCTGGATTTCCGAAGTAATGGCGCTTCTATCGTACGTAGGCGAGTAGGACTTGGTCACCAATGGTGACTCTCTGTTGTGAGAGCATCGACCCTATCCGAAGTATTGAGCATAGGCCACGCCTTCACGGGGGTGTCTGTCTCATCGTCCTGCGTCCGAGTAGGTTCTTGCACGCTCACGGGTGATTCCGTTGCGAGCGAGAACTGAAGTATTGGTTTCGCCTATCGGCTTCCTCTCTCTTTTCTTTGGCTGAGTAGGGATCCAGGAAGGGTTACAAGGACTCCAAAAAGTACAGACTACAGGTTACACAGGAGGAGGACAAGTACGGGATACTCTTCCGGCAGTACTCTCTCTCCTATAGGGTAGCGTACTAAGGACTTGTTATAAGATATGCCTGAAAATCACAACTCTAAAAAAATGAAAAGATAATAAATAGCCGAGCTTTCACGGCTTCACATGGCATGAGTTGGTGAACCCGATTTTGTATTGTGTTTGTATGGATCTAGATTAAGGTTCAAAGATCAAGTCCCGCGCATTTGCGCACATTTTGTTTCTCCCTTTGACCACCCCGCTCAACCAAGCCTTTCTACTGTTTTGCACTCCTTTTTTTTCTCGTTGACCATCGTATCATTCTTCCAACATCCGACATTTTCTTGTGCTTCTCGAAGTTGATCCATGGATGGCTTTCATCGGGACCATGCCGACACCTACATCGATTCCATGGACTTAACTCCGCCAATAAGTTCGAGGCGATTCCCGAGAACCCGCACCGGACTTTGTGGATCGATCTCCAGACTCCTCGTTTTCTACCTTTCTCTTGGCCACCCAATAAACTGGGATCACTTTTGTCCCGCTTCCGCCGTTGTGAATGGGAGTCGATTACAGTCTACATCCCTTTCCCATTCACAACATGCTAGGGTTGACCTGAATTCCAGCTTACTCACGGCAGCTGAAAGTTCATTGCAAGTGATCTGATTCGGACTATCTCATTCTACAGATAGAAGCCAGTGCGAGCCCTGGAGACTACTCCGGAGTTCATCTCGTCTGACTCAGACCCTGACATGGCTCCAGGAGGAAAGGGCAAGGGTCAGCAGCCACCCATCCCAGAGGGACAAATGCCAGATCAGAACCAAGTTAATGCACAACTACTGGCGTCTATCCAGGCTATTCAGCAGCAGCGTACACGAGGCTTGGAAGAGATTTACTGATCTGCAGGAGAAGTGTCCCCATCATGATATTCCGAAGACCAGTTTGGTCCAGCATTTCTTTGGGGGACTAAACATAGAAAGCCAAAGGCTCGTGGACGCAGCATGTGGGGGCTCCCATTTCAACAAGGATGAAGATGTTGTCTGGTAGATTTTTAAAGAAATGGCCGAAGGAGAGGCCACCCTCTCTTCATCCAAGGCATACCAGAAGCAGCCCCAGATCCTCCAGAAACAAGTTCACATGTCTGCATCCAAGGAAGCAGAGAGAGATGAGAGCTCCAACCTCAGCATCATCGGGGGCCATCTCTCTAAGGTAGATATCATTGAGAAGCGATCACAGGACCTCGAGAAACTGGTTGTTATCGAGAAGAGGACCCAGAACCTGGATAAGCTAGATCAGATCAACAAGTACCTCGAACTGTTGGTCGGTACGATCAACTCTGTCCAGTCGGCTACACCATCAGACGCTCCCGCTGAGAAGAAGGACGAGCAGCAACCGCAGCATCAGCCTCAGCCGAGCCAGCATCCACCGGCAATCCAGCACGTGTACTACGTGCAGGCGCCCGACCAGGGCCCGCCGCAGCAGCAGATGGTCGTATACCAACCAGAGTTTCTTTCTATTTCTGATCCAGTTTTCCCACCACCACCCCTGATCCAAGAAGTCAATGGGGTATGGAGTAATGATGCACAGCTGACCCGTCCTCAAGGACAACCCCAGGGTCAGCAATTTGCCAACCGGCAGTAACACCAACCTCAGGGTGGTCGTTTTGGTCAATCCTCCCAGCAGCACCAGCAGCACCAACAGTACCAGCAGCCTCCCCAGTTTGCACAACAATGGAGGCAGAACTTTCCGTATCAACAGCAGCCGCAGTACCGCCACTCGCAGCTGTATCACCAGTACGCGGCTGCCCCCTCTCCACAATATCAGCAGTATCCTCCTCCGTCGTACCAACAGCTTCAACTTCCTGCACCACCACAGCAACAGTCTCACCACCCATCTACCCAACAGCAGCGTGGTCTGCACGCTGAATCTTCTGATATGTCCCCTGCTAGTCCCACCATGGAGTGTCTATCCTAGCTTGTTAAAGGGCTGGCGGAGATGACAAAGCGACTTGATGACCTGACCGCCACCCGAACCACTATTCCGGCGCAGGTCGAAGCCAACCCCAACAATTTCAAGAAGAAAGAGCAGGAGCGGTAGGGCCTTGCCTCCGCCTGCTACTACCAGTGGGGTGAATAAAGAAACATGTGGATCGTCATCTTCCGCATCAGGCGTGCCAGCTCTAGGGGCGGGTGAGGAGGAAGAAGAAGGAGAAGCCAGTCCAGTCTTCGTGCCTTGTCACCAGCAACTCCGGCCAAAAACACAAAAAAATCGGCAAAGCAAAAACACCAAAAATAAGCTTGTAGCAGAAGCAAAGCCGCGCCAGCTTTGGAGGAGCCGCCAGCCGCAGCCGATCCCTCGCCAGCCGATGGAGCCGACGCTACCCTTTTTGATCGCCCAGCAGCACCAGCATATTTAGATCCAGCTTGTACTCCATTTTGTACTTCGGATGTACAACATTCTGTGGGCGATGATTTTGATGTAAATAAGAACTCTCATTTTCCTTCCAGTGGTGTAAATATTTCTTTTCCGCATGCAATACAAAAATCCAAAAAAATTGCAAAACGAAAAAAGGCATTGTCTGATCCAGGTGTTGTGGAGATTTTGGATAAATTGACTGTTGAGATTCCCTTATTGAAGGCCGTGGAATACATGCCAGCTGTAAAGAAAGAACTGAAAGAGGCATGTACTAACAGGCGTCGCCCAACGCAAGACAATAGACGCCGAGAAGTAGAAAAGCACGTTCTCTCCATGGCCACAGTTGCAGCTATCAGCAACCTCCCCCAGAAAAAGCATGATACAGGAGCACCACTCATCAGTTGTGTGATTTTTGACCAGGTCTTCGAACGTACTCTTCTTGACAGTGGCTCTTCCATCAACCTTCTGCCCTCGTCCATAATGCAAGAATTCGGGCCGGGACCGCTCAAGCAGACACACATGATCCTTCAATTCGTTGACCGATCCGTCAAGCGGCCCCGAGGTTTGTTGGAAGACGTGATAGTTACCGTGCAGGAGATGAAATTCCCAGCTGACTTTGTAGTCCTTGATATGGACTCACCTGCACCCCTGCTCCAGACCCCTATCATCCTTAGCAGACCATTCCTCCGTACTTCAGGTGCCGTGGTTGATTACGGGTCTGGGAAGATCACTTTCAGCTCGAACACCCAGCAAATCACGATAAACATGAACAAAGAGCAGAATGCCACGACTGATGAGAGCCATGCAGCATCAGAAGAAGACTGTGATTTTATCGCAGAGATCAGAGATTCAGAGTTATCACTGGACGATCCATGGACCCGAGAAATCCTCACTCTTGAGGAGGACTTGGAAAGCGCGGTCAGCATATGCTTCGATGATTCTTGGGAGATAGATTCTCAGATGCAGGCGCATCTTCTTGAGCATTCACTCCAGACCGAACATGATCAGCTTAGTGCAGAACCGTTCGGTGCATCTCCGGGATCTCAACAGAATGATGAGGATGGTAGCAGCCTCAAAGTGCATTCCACCACCAGCATGGTATCTGAAGTGACAGATAAAGTGGACAGATCAAAGCCAGAACTCAAGCCACTTCCTGCAGGCCTGAAGTATGCTTTCCTTGCAGGTGAAGAGCAAATGTATCCGATCATCATCAGCAGCAGGCTGAATCCGGATCAGGAATCTCGACTTCTCGAGGTTCTAGAAAAGAACCGCAAGGCACTTTGTTGGAGCGTATCAGACCTCTGAGGGATAAATCCAGCTCTGTGTTCACACCATATCTATCTAGTAGAAGAGGCCAAGCCGTCCCGCGAATTTCAGAGAAGGCTGAACCCTAATCTTCGGGACGTCGTCATGAAAGAGATCACGAAATGGTGTGACGCAGGCTTCATCTATCCCATCTCCGATTCAAAATGGGTAAGCCCACTGCATGTAGTTCCCAAGAAATCAGGGCTTACCGTGGTCACAAATGACAAAGGAGAGGAAATTTCTACTCGGGTACCAACCTCCTGGCGGGTGTGTGTTGACTACCGCCGTCTTAATGCAGCAACCAAGAAGGACCACTTCCCCTTGCCATTCATGATCAAGTTTTGGAGAGATTAGCGGGCAAGGAGTTCTTCTGCTTTCTGGATGGGTACTCCGGGTACAACCAAGTGGCGATCGCCCCTGAGGATCAAGAGAAGACTACCTTCACTTGTCCGTTCGGCACCTACGCCTTCAAGAGGATGCCCTTTGGATTATGCAATGCACCTGCAACCTTCCAAAGATGCATGCTAGCAGTCTTCGCCGAGATGGTAGGCAGTTTTCTCGAGGTGTTCATGGATGATTTCTCTGTCTATGGTGATAGTTTCGATTCTTGTCTTGAGCACCTAGACAGAGTACTTCAGAAATGCCGGGAAGTTAATTTAGTGCTCTCATGGGAAAAGAGCCACTTTATGGTCACAGAAGGTATTGTGCTGTGCCACATCGTTTCCAAACGTGGCATGGAAGTCGACCCAGCACAGGTGGATGTCATTTCGAATCTTCAGCCACCTCAGTCAGTTAAAAATGTGAGGTCATTCCTGGGGCATGTGGGATTTTACAGACGATTTATCAAGGACTTCAGCCGCATTGCCCGACCTCTGACGGAACTTTTGTGCAAGGAATCCGAGTTCATTGTTGATCAGCCAGTTCTCCTTGCTTTCAATCAGTTGAAGGATCTTATCACTCAGGCTCCAATCTTACAGCCTCCCGACTGGACTCTTCCATTTGAGATAATGACCGATGCGTCAGATTTTGCAGTCGGAGCTGTTCTTGGACAGAGGAAAGACAAGGCGCCCTATGCCATTCACTATGCCAGCAGAACATTAGATGAAGCTCAAAGAAATTATACAGTGACAGATAAAGAACTGCTGGCTGTGGTTTTCGCCTTAGAGAAGTTCAGATCCTATTTGTTGGGATCGAAGGTCACAATTTTCACGGACCACTCTGCTATCCGGTACCTACAGCAGAAGAAGGATGCCAAGCCAAGACTAATACGGTGGATCCTTCTCCTCCAGGAATTCGATCTGGAAATCAAGGACAAACCTGGAGTTCAGAATGTGGTAGCAGATCATCTCTCTAGAATAGAGTAGCATGAGCCTCCTACGAACAATGCACCTATCACAGAAACCTTCCCTGATGAGGCTATCTTAGCAGTGGATTCTCTCCCTTGGTAGGCTGACATTGTCAATTACCTCGCCTCTGGGGTAATACCTTCGGATTGGACGAAGAACCAGAAGAACAAATTCATGTCGACCATCCGCTTCTACCAGTGGGAAGATCCTCTTTTATTCAGAGAAGGAGCCGATTGTATTTGGCACCGGTGCATCCCTCAGACGGAGCAATCTAGTGTCCTCGAGCATTGTCATTCGCTCGAATCTGGTGGGCACCATTCTGGAGATCGTACGACAGCGAAAGTATTGCAGTGTGGCTTATGGTGGCCCACATTATTCAAGGATGCAGCAGAGTTTGTTAAAAGATGTATTGACTGTTAGCGACTGAAAGGTACACTCACTGCCAAAGATTCAATGCCTCTGAAAATTATTCAGATAGCAGACGATTTCGATGCATGGGGCATTGACTTCATGGTACCTTTCCCTAACAGTCAAGGTTTTGAGCACATCCTTCTTGCCGTAGATTACGTGAGTCGTTGGGTTGAAGCTATTCCCGCCCGAGCTGCCGACAACAAAACAGTTTGCCAGTTTCTGAAGAAGAACATCATTTCGCGGTTTGGGATACCGAAGATCCTCATCTCAGACGGGGGTAGTCACTTCATCAACAAAGAGGTCAAGAAATTAACGAAGGAGTACGGCATCGATCATCGTGTCGCATCTCCTTATCATCCGCAGACCAATGGCATGGCGAAGCTATCAAACAGAGAAATCAAGACCATATTGCAGAAACTTGTTAGGCCAAACAGAAAAGACTGGTCTCAACTCTTGGACTCAGCTCTATGGGCTTACCGAACCGCCTACAAGTCTCCCTTGGGCATGTCGCCCTACCGTCTTGTATATGGGAAACCATGCCATCTGCCCGTGGAATTAATACACAAATCTCTTTGGGCAATCAACAATTGTAATTTAGACTCATGCAGAAGTGGTCAGAAGCGAAAAGAAGATCTGAACAAGCTCTTGGAATTCCGAGACTGTGCATACGATAACACCTTGATGTACAAGGAGAAGGTGAAACGCTGGCATGACCGGCACATCAGATGAAAGACCTTCGACGTTGGACAGAAAGTGTGGCTGTTTGATGAAAAGTTGTGGATATTTCCAGGCAAATCAAAGAGTAAGTGGACAGGTCCATTCCGAATTTGTGAGGTGCGTGACAATGGCAGCATCGCTATATCAGATTTGTCTCCTGACGCACAGCCTTTCGTCGTCAACGGTCAACTACTGAAGCCTTACCTCGAACCAGATGCATTCTTGGCCGTTGTTGACTCTATTCAGCTAATGCACCATGATGATACCTTCACAGCACCTGCGGCATCGAAAGATTCAGACTATGCCATCCAACAACTATTTATCTGATTTTCTTCTTTTCTTCTTTTCATTTTCTATTTTCTTTTGCGTATCAAAAGGTGCCGCCCTTGTAGACAGTTTTCTATACTTAGGACGTACTTGGTCCTAAGTATAGGGGGGATGTGCACCTAGAGTTTTTCATTTCCTTCCGATCCTCTCCATTATCTCCTCTTCTTGTCTATAGTTAGGAGTATCTGACCCTAGGTATAGGGGGAGACAATCTGAGTACGATCAGTATATTCTTACCCTTGACCCTCCCTGCTTTTTGTACAGTCTGCTATACTTAGGATTATTTAATCCTTAGTATGGGGGGACGGTCAACTTCTCATTCATTCATTTCTTTCATATTTATTCTTTAGATCTGTCTATACTCAGTACGAGTTATGTCTTTGCTTTTCCTTTCGATCTATGAGGACATAGCTCAAGCTAAGCATAGGGGGGTCGTATATACCCTGTATATACTTAAAGCCATAAGTCATACTGAAAAAAAAATAAAAGACCACCTCATCATAAAATAAAATGTAAAAAGTAGCTCTATAATAATGAAAGATGATTGTGAGTTCCTCAGACTCTTTGTAATTATACTGATTATTGAGTCAAAAAAATATTTTGTGCGAAACATTCTCTTTTGAAAAATCTTGTGAAATTTGTTTGAAAATAGTGTGTACAAGTATTCAATGTTTGAAAAATTAGTTTTGTGTGTAAAATTTATTTTCTTTGAGTGAAACCAAAATGTATGAAAATCAGTGTGCAAATGATTGTGAAAATTTGATTGTCAAAATTGTTTTGAAAAATCTATCTATGATGTGTAAACCATTTGTAAAAAGGATTTTCAAATGCGTGAACATGTTTGCAAAATTATTTTGGACTATAGTTTTCAAAATCCTTGTGAAAATGATTCTCGATTAAGTCTGAGGAGTCCGCACAAAAATCTCTCATTTGTAAATAATGAATAAGCCCAAACAAAGGCTAAAAGAACCAAAACCATATTATACATCAAATACTGTTTTTCTTCTTTTGTATATACTGATTAATAAATCAGATACCTATACAGTATGATTTGAAAAATAGTGTGACCAGTTTTGAAAAATTTGATGTGAAATGATTTCAAATGTGTGAAAATATTTTGATTGCAAAATTTTTCTTTGTGTGAAAGAAAGGATTTGAAAAACCTATGTGCAAATATTTTGAAAAATGCTTGTCAAAACTATTGTGAAAATTGTATAGATAGTGTGAAAAATCTTTGCAAAAATAGTTTTCAAAGGTGTGTAAATGATTGCAAAAATTATTGTGTACTATAGTTTGCAAAATTATTTTCAAAAACCTAATAAGAACACTCTTACAAATACTTGTAAATCATAAATAAGACACATACAATTCTTGCTGTACAACTCTAAATAAACGACTTTATTCAAACCTGTAAAGTTTCTAGAAACTCATATATTTTGAGAATAAAGCAGCACGCCCGTGTAAATAATTGTATATACTTTTGGTATATGTCCAGTTCTTAGTTTATTTGCAAAAATTCTTTGTGTAAAAACATTCTTTGACTCTTTCAAACTTTTTGTGAAAAATTTGCATCATTCATTATGCATAGCATAATCATTCATTCATATTCTTTTTGAGTGAGCTTGATGATTGAATCAGTCTAATAAAGTCTCAAATTGGAGCTTGGTTGGACCTTACCGCACCTAACTGCACTAGAACCTTATGGGAACTAGGTTTAAGGTACTTCAGGTCTATGCAGACTTAATTCTTTGAGAAATCAGGGCTGGGTTCAAGTCACCTCAGTGGACTAACTAGAACTTTTCGAGACACACGTACGACTCTTACCGACCGTGACCTAACTTGGACACTTGCACCTTTCACTTGGCTCAACTCAGTTGGAGTGGTGAGGGGGTTGGATTTGCCAGTCTGAGACACACACGAATGGAAACATTCGTCCTCGTCTAGGGAGGGAAGTGCACCCCAACCTGGTCCAATAGCCATGAGGTCTAAAGACAGGAGATTGTGGGTTGCGATAAAGCTTCCAAAGAGGGATAGTCTACTGGCTCAAGAGGAAAAACCCCTTATGTAAATGCTGCTGTGAATAGTATGTTGAAAAAAAAAATGGTCAGGCCTGTACAAAAATAAAATGCCTGCAAAGTATGTACAAAGTCAATAAGCAAGCTTGAGTTCCAAAGACAAATATGTTAGCCTGCAGCTGGATGACTTGACTACACTGGTCTCGCATCTCGGGATAGGTAGCTACACCGGCTACCGTCCATTCTTCTCTTCACCCCCTCCTCTTGAGCTGGTTGCCACTTGAACTTAGAAGGGAATACCCTGCTCCTCGAGGAAAGAGCTGTTGAATTGGGAAATCATTGGGTTGTCATTCTGGAGAAGTCAGCTCCTTTATCATTTCAGTTGGGGAGAGCCACTATCACTTACACCGTACAAGTCAGCTTCATAGTTATAAGGGTTTGCGTATGATGTAGACTAGTTCTGACCCGGCTATTGAGGTGGGTTGAACCGAGTTCTGTGACTATCGAAGGCTGTTGTATTTTAGAGCTGGTTCCTGATGAATACCCATTCATCACTCTTTATTCTTATATTTTAGCTACAAAAACCTATGCAAATGCATGTAGATACTTGTAAATAGGAAAAATTAACAAAAGCATGCATTGTGTAAAAACCTATAATTAGCATGTTTTTGTGCAAAAATAAAACAATAAAGATTAAAAAGAAAAAGAGGGAAATATTTAGAATAAATATTGAGCAACCTAACCCAAGGGAGGGCTCAGCATGGGCTTGACCGCATAAAAGCCAAGTAGAGGGAGATAGGGGCTCATGTGTATATATTTTTGTACATAAATAAAAATGTTTTTCTCACTCAAAAATATGCTTGTAAATATGTGTATATATTTATAAAAGATAAAAACAAAATAAAAATTTGAAAATCAAAAAGTTCAAAAATGCCCTTTCACTATGTACATAGACCATACTCCTATATTTATTCAACCCTATAAATAAATAAAATTATTTTCTAAACTTTTTGTAAATATCCTATATTATATATTGTAAATAAATAAAATAAAAAGAATCAAAACAAAAATCAAATAAAAATAACAAAATTAAAATAACAAAAATATATTGTACATATGCCATGTATATAGTTGTACATAACTATTTATTTCACCTATGTATATAAATAATAAAAACAAAATAAAAACACCCTTTTATTCTATAAATAAATAAAATATAAAATAGGAATAAAATTGTATAAAAATAATAATTAAAAATCAAAAATAAAAAACCTACATATTGTATGTATACCTATATATAGCTATATAATGTAAATACCTTATTTTTATTTCCAAAAATTAATTAAAAATCACCAAAAAATAGAAAAAAATAAAATAAAAATAATTCATGTTTTAAGTTTTTGTAAATTCGGCCTTTTTCTAACTCAAAATAATTAAATAAAATTTCATAGCTTGGCGGCCTCTGATTGGTCCACGGGGGATTGTTGACCCCCGGTCAACTATCTCCCCAGGGCCACCAGAGCCGGGTCCTCCTCGCCCGACCCGTTTTCTCCAATTTTTCCACGGATGACCCGATCGCCAATCCCCCAAACCCCGGGTCCGGATCACTCCACTCGCGTCTGGCAGCCTCGCCGGAGCCGCTCCCTCGGGATCCGCGCGCTCCTGAGCTTGCCCGGACCTTCTCTTTTCGGACCCCTAGCCACTTAAATACCGAGCTCCGCCACCAAATTTTCCTATCTTTGGCTAATCCGTTCCACCCCCAGTGAGCTCCAGTGCCCGAGCATGAGGGACAGCTCGCTCCAGGTGCCATCGCAGCGAGGAGAGGGGCCGGTTTCCACTGATCCGGCGACTTAGCACCGCCGTGCTCCGCCCAGAGCAGGAGCTCGAGCCTCGGGCCGAGACAACCCTTGAGGCCACGACCAGGAGCTACCTCAGCTCCAGCACAGTCTCCTCGACCGCCCAGGTAATCCCTTAGCTTCCTTATTTAGTCTAATTTTCAGTTTGCCCCAAATCGCTCCGCCGCCGTGTTCCATCGATTCCGACCCCCTCACGCATCCATTCGATCATCGGAACCCGTTATCACCTCCGCCTTCCCTCCACGCACCTTCTCCGCCCCTCCGTTCAACCCAGCTCGCACAGGAGCTGGGATTCGAATCCCCTCGCCATCGCTTCGCCGGGGTTCGTCCACACCGACACACAGACCACCTCCACGACGCCTAACCGGGTCGAGGCATTTTGCCCTCGACCCGCGAAGCTTCTGAGCTACTTTGCAGGACCAGAGGAGGCCATCTGAGGCCTCCCGACATTCGGGCCAGGAGCTTCTCCTCCGACGACCTTGCCGGAGCCCTCCAGGGCTCGGTTGGGCCATCGGAGACCACCATCAGCTGCGGAGCTTCATCGTGCATCTTCTCTGATCTCCGGAGGCAGCAGACGAGGACCGCCGCGCACACACGAGGCCGGCGAAAGTCGCCGGCGACTTGTTCTTCCAGGATCCTCGCCGACCGTCAGATCGACCTCGGCGCTCCAGTTTTAATCGGGTCCATCCATCCACGGAGCTGCAGTCACCGTCCGATCATCCAGAGGATTGATCTTGACCGTCAGAGCAGAGGGAGAGAGAGGCACTAGCCACCCGTAGCCGTCAGATCTGCCACGTGCCTCGCTCTCAGACGTCGATCCGGCCAGGCTTCTCAAGGGGTAAAGGCGCCTTCGTCCTCAGCCATCAGATCAGCCACGCGTCAATCATCCGGTCCTCGACGTTAAATAAGGGGTAATTTGTCTTAGGCCCCCTTTCCTTTTACGCATTTAGTGTTAGTCCTGTAAATATATTGCGTACTTCATTTACGTTGGGTTATTTGCACATCGGACCTCATACTTTAGTTTATTTGCATGTATGCCCCTATCTGTATGAGCCACGTGCTTCGTCACGTGTGATTTTGGTGTATTTGCAACTTTAGCCCCTGTTGTTCTGGATGTTTATAAATGAATGAAAACTTTGTAGTATTTGCATCTATGCCCCTGTGAATGTTTTAATTGCGCATGTGCGTGTATTTTTGGGTTATTTGCAACACAACCCCCTGGACTTTTGGTACGAGTTACCAATAGGTCCTCGGGACTTGTTTTCTTTACAAAGAGGTCCCTGAGTGCCCCAGGCACGCGCCGCGCGCGTGCGTTGCTGGGTATTTTGCACCTGGACCCCCAGAACTTAGGGTATTTGCACTTCAGTCCTTGTGCACAGTGCCCTCTTGTGATTTTTGAATAAAATATCAAATCACCTCCAAATTCGATGAAAATTTGACACATGGCTCCTGTCATGTTGTAGGATTTTTGAGAATTTTTGAGGACATTTTTGAGTTTATTTGTTATTTTTAAAAATTCAAAAACCATTATTTCAGCTACTGTCTAGTTTTAAAAACCCCAAAAAAATATAAAAATCCTCTTAAAAATTCCATAAAAATTAGGTATTGTTTCTTTTGTGCTCTTTGATTTTCTAGTTGGCTATTTTTCACTGATTAAAAACCATAAAAACTTAAAAACACCTAAAAACCCATAAAAATTATAGTAAATAATCTAAAAATCCAAAAACAATAATTTTGGTACTCAAATTTTCCTTGTTTTACCTAGTTTACAGGAAAAATACCTCAGGCCCTTTTGAGGTTCTTAGATATTTTATCTAAGGACTTTAGGCTTGGCTGGACAGTACCTTGTTTCTTTGCTACTGTTTGATTTTTAGGAAATAAAATATACATCAGAAAATTATCAAAAATTAACCAAAAACACTAAAAAACATTAAAAACATAAAAACATTTTTGTTTGAATTTTTGCTTGATTTTTGATGCATTAAATAATGGGCTTAAGTGTGCTTGTTTTTGTTTCTTTTATTTTCTTCACATATTAAAAATTCAAAAAAAATATATAAAAATCATTAAAAATTACTAAAAATATATTTTCTTTATTTTATTTCATTTTTACTACTTCGTAGGCCTTTGGCCAACCCGTGCTCCTCGAGTTCGACCCTGGGTGCTATACCAGGTTAAACTCATAGCTAGACCGCTACTTTAGTGCTTGATTGATTTTATTTGTTTCGAGTGGTCTGATATTTTTCTTGATTGAGCTGACTTGATTGCTTGGGTCGCAACGACCAATTTAGCACCTTTACCTTAGCCTTCAGGTCGCTCGTCAGAATGGCGCCGTTGCCGGGGAGCACGGCTTAGTAGTTCTTTTTGTTTTTATTTTCGTTTTTGTTTTCGCGGCTTTTCGCGGCTCTTCGGAGCTCGCGGCTTTTTTACGGCTTTTGTTTCTATTTTCTTTTTGTTTTATTTTGATTTATTTTTCATTTTATTTTTGTTTTATTTTGTGTGTTTATTTTATTTTCCATTTTTGCATATATACCCTTACCTTTATTTTCATTTCTTTTTCCTTATTATTTGATTATTCTTGCTGGTCTGACCACTCTTCTCTTTTTCTTGCGAGGCCCAAGGACCGCGGAGGCGACTTTCGAGGAGCCGGTGCAACCGAGAAACTTGGAGGCGGCTTCCTTCTCTACGAAGCCGCAGGAGAGAGCGAGAGGGAGAGAGTTGAGTGGGTGAGGTTAGATTAGGTTTTTATTTCACTTATATTATTATTGTAATAATACAGGGACAGGACTTGGACTCTTGTGACTTGACCGTAGCGGGTCTGTTTCGCCGAGCACCGGTGTGCTCGGGGGACCCTTTAGGACCTTCGCGGTTTTTCGCGGCTTTTTCGCGGTTTTATTTTTCTTTTATTTCTGTCTTTTCCGGTTTTTCGCGGTTTTTGCTCGAGCCCCTAGACTTAGGATTTTCTGGTGAATGTGCCGTAACTAGTAGGATCCACACACCTAATTGCATATCTGTTCCCATAGATCGAATAATTGGACCTACTTAAAATCAATAATAAAAATAACCGATTCATTTGCCTCCGTAGCCTACGTGCCGTAGCCCGTCCTGTAAAGCGCTTACTCCTACCCCCGATTTGTCGGACAGAGGAGGGACGGACCAAGACCGGACTCTTTGGCTTGGAGGTCGGTGACCGGTTAGACGGTTCTTCGCTAGAAGTTGCTCGTCTAGGACTCGGCTTTACCGGTGCATCATTTAGGTTAGTTTTATTTATGTCTTTACTTTTATGCGCGGATCATATTGCATGTAGAGTGCTGGAGACAGGTACGCATTTCTGACTTTGCATGCATCATTGATTTATCGTGCATCGGCTTTTTCGTCTTCTCCCCCCTGGTTTGGACTTAATAATCAGGAGAACCGAAAAATTCGTTAGGCCTTTTGCTTGTTTTGAAAAATATTAAAAAAAGTGAAACCATAAAATTGGGACTGCTAAAATTATTGATCTAAAAACCGCTCACCCTAAAAATTTTGTCTTGGGGAGAGCAACCCCCTCATTGATTGGTTTGGATGCGCGAGAGAGTGACCCGCACCCTAGGTAGAGCCCCCCGTTGCTAGTCCTAACTGATTACCGACTCTTCCATGCGGGCCAGTCGGTTGGGTTAGCATCGGATATCCCAACAGGTCACGTAAGCGCTCTGATATTCTGTTTGTTCACCAAAATAAAATCGACAAGATAATTTGACCGAACTTTCACGGTCTTCAGCTCGCGTTGCGTTGGTGAACCGGGGGTTTGTTTTCTGATCGTAATTTTTCCAGATCTCATCCGCCTTACTCGCCAGATCAAGATGATGGGTAGACGGTCTCTTAGGCAGCCTCTGGCTGCGCCGCTTTCGGGCGCGTCTACCTCATCATCTAGGTTGGCTCGCGAGAGCTCAGACCCGCTCTCCGAGCCCGAGTACGACTCCACCCTGTTCCCCCTCGACCCCCTTTCTGATCTACCTGAGAGACATGAGCCCGAGGAGAGATTGATACATTTGACAGCACCTGAGTTGGGCTCGTTTGGTTTTGCAGACGTCGCCATGGCCGGCAGTTCTGAGGATCGTTCCCGCACAGAGCACGTTGTGATGGATCAGGGAGCGATCAACTCCACCTTGATCGCCTCATTAGAGACAGTTCAGCAGCAGTTACGCGATCAGGGAGCATTTATGATTGAGATGAGGAGAGAGTTGGAGCGCCTCCGAGTAGAGCGAGATGAGCAGAGCGAGCCCGAGGAGATACCGGATGTAGAGGCACGAGCCGCAGCCGCAGCAGCAGCAGCCGCGGCTGCCGCCGCAGCGGCAGCAGCCGCGGGAGGAGGAGGACCACCTAGACCGATGCGGGAGTTGCACAACCCCGGATCTACACTGATGCACCATTGGGTGGTGGTTCATGCCATCGTGGGGGACTTCAAGTTCCCCCCGAACACCCTTCAGATGCTTCCTCGTTTCCACAGACTCGCCACTGAGGAGCCCCACCTTCACCTCCAGGAGTTTCTGATGATCTGCAGTACTGTCCACGACCGGCATGTGGACCAGGACACGATCCGGATGATAGCCTTCCCGTTTTCACTGGCAGATAGAGCAGCCACCTGGCTGAAGCACCTTGGGAGGTTTGTCTATACCTGGGAGCAGCTCCGCACCGAGTACTTGAACAAGTACTATCCACTCGGGCGGATGAATGCAGCGAGGGCCCTGATCAGCAACTTCTCCATGTTCCCCAACGAGCAGTTCCACGAGGCATGGGAGTGGTTTCGAGAGCTCCTAGACCGATGCCCGCACCACGACATCTCCAAGCCGAACCTAGTTCAGAGCTTTTTCAGCGGGTTGACGCCAGAGCTACAGGGCCTGGTGAATGCTTCTTGCGGCGGGTCCTACTTCGCCAAGGACCACGACCAGGTCTGGGCCATCTATGAGGAGATGGCTGAGAACTATATGGTGATGTCTCAGACCAGGTTGTATACTCAGAAGACCCAGACACATCAGCCAGGACCCGTGCAGTACCAGCGGATAGCACGGGTAGATGCAGGTCCATCCAGTTCGTCCGCAGCCGCAGCAGCACAGGCAGAGTCGTCAGCTGCGGACATGGGCATTATCAGCGAGAAGCTGGACCGCATGGAGCTGATCGAGAAGAAGCAGTGCCAGAGTATCACGCAGATGGAGCAGATGGCACAGGTTCTGAGCGACATGAAGACATAGCTCATGTGTCTCCAGGAGGCACAGACGGCTTCTCAGCCCCGTCTTTAGTCGCGAGGCGACGCCGGCAGCAGCAGCAGCTCGTCCCAGCGCTCCAGCACCCACGTGCAGCCTAGACAGGTCCATCTTGTACAGGCGGAGCCGTACCAGCAGCCGCAGCCCACCTACCAGTCCCCACCATCTCCAGAGATGCAGATGGTGGTCTACCAGCCGGACCAGCCTCTGGCAGTACTCCCGCCAGCCCCCTACGATGCCGAGCCGTTGATGGATGTCAACGGGATTTGGTATGACCGCCCCCAGCCTGGGATCCGATGAGACCATCCCGGATTCAGGTGGGGGAGTGGTGGTACCTAGCCCCAGCAGCAGCCGTCAGGACAGGGAGGGCAGTACTCCCAGCAGAGAGACCAGCACCAGCCGCAGCAGCAGCCCTCAACATATCAGTAGCACCAGTCATCCTTCGGTCCGCGTCCCTATCAGCAGCAGGGACAGTCATGGAGACGTGAGCAGCAGGCTCACCCGGGATACCAGCAGCAGCACCCTCCATCCTACCCCTCTTACCCACCACAGCAGTTCCAGCAGCCTCACCCACAGAGAGGCCACCCGTCGGGCTCCCACGAGAGCCCCGCTTTGGATGACATCGCCCGCCTCCTCACGGACCAGCAGGCCACATTCAGACAGGAGATGGACGAGTTCCGCCAGGAGATGCGGGACCTGGTGAGAGGGAAGGCCGCCATACCAGCCCAGATAGAGCCGAATCCGAACAACTTCAAGAGGAAATCTGAGCAGGTAGTACATACTGAGTTAGCCACTCCTAGTGACCCATTTGATGATACATCTTCGGATCTATTTGATGCTGATTTTGTCACACTTAGGAGCGGTAGGACCCCAGCAGGCGGCGGCGCCTCATCTGAGCTTCACCACGAGGACATTCCAGAGGCGCCACAGGAGGAGGAGAGCGGTACTGAGGCCGCTCCAGACGATGACGGTGGCACTGAGGACACCAAGGATGCTGATCCCACCGGCGGTACTGAGGCCGCCGCTTCACCAGATCTAGGAGGTGGTACTGATGCCACCCGTTCAGCCGAGCCAGCCCGCGGTACTGATGCCGCACGACGTCTACCAGCAGCAGCGGCAGAGCCAGCCCGTGGTGGTACTGAGGCCACCGGTGTTTGTACAAATAGAGATGATGTTTTTCCTCGTATTCCTGTATCTCAGAACTCTGTTGTGAATAAAGGAAAAGGTTTACTTTCTTCTGGTCCCACTGTGGTGCATGATGTATGTGTGGATCCGGTCCTTGAACCGTCTAGACCTTTTCCTAGTCCTTCATCTGAGAAGGACCCAGTGATCCCCTTACCTAGAGCCCTTCAGATGGGGAAGGGGAAGAAAAATGATCCAAAAAAGAGAGAGCTTAAGGAGTTCAGCCAGAGCATGATTGATCGATTCCACATCCAGCTGACCCTCCACGAGGCTTTGCAGCACATCCCCCTTCTCCAGCGATCTTTGAGAGAGAGGACTACAGTCAGGAGGAGGAGGAGGAACCACACTTCCGAGATCTATGTGCTGACGAAAGCCACGTGCTTTGCGATCCAAAACCGATTGCCATCCAAGAGGCCAGATTCAGGGGCCCCGTATGTCAGATGCCAGATTAGTGAGCAGAGGTTCGACCGTACTCTTCTAGATAGCGGATCGTCGATCAACCTTCTTCCGGCAGCCCTTCTCGACCGCTTCGAGTTGGGCACTCTTCGACAGAGCAGGACAGTCCTTCAGTTCGCTGATCGATCTGTCAAGAGGTCGAAGGGGTTATTACGAGACGTTATCGTCACGATTCAGGGCCTGAAATTCCCCGTGGACTTCGTAGTGTTGGACATGGAGATCCCTGAGTCAGTGGCCGATACCCCCATCATCCTTGGTCGTCCGTTCTTGGCCACAGCCAAGGCGGTGACTGATCATGATAGCGGGAAGGTGTACTTTCGCGTCAAGGGCGAGAGTATACAAATAGAGACGGTCGAGGACTACAGAGCTAGATTCAGAGCCCGCTCAGATGCGAGTACAGATTCAGAGCAGCTGACAGACGCAGAGCCAGACATCCACCAGGACTGTGATTTTGTGATCACAGATGATGAGGCAGCTTGGGCAGATCTTGAGACGTAGACCACCCTCTCACTTTCAGATACAGCTGATGCAGAGACGACAGCAGAGGAGAGTCTGGAGAGCACAGACCTGGTTCAGGATACCATTGAGGCAGCAGAGCCGGTCCTTGATCGCAGCACGATGATTAGTGATGGTGGTGCTGAGGCCACCTTGTTTTCCGGTGGTACTGATGCCACCGCGGTTGATACAGATCCCTCGGATTCAGAGTCTGATTGGGCCGATTGCTATGATCAGATGCCAGACCTGAGTCCATATGAGCCTATAGATGAGGAGGAGGTAGAGGCAGAGCAGACCAGAGACAGTGCAGTTGAGCCGCCTTCCCCCGATCCAGTTTGCGAGAGTACGCTTTCACTTTCCCAGGCAGATTTGGCCAACCTTGCAGCTTTCACTCAATTTCTTCCGCAGCCAGATTTGCCGGCACCCAGCATTCCAGAGCTGAAGCCGCTCCCTACTTCGCTGAAGTATCGATTCCTTGCGGGCGAGCCAGAGATGTACCCAGTCATCATCTCCGCTGAGTTGACTGGAGAACATGAATCCCGTTTGATGGGGGTTCTTGAAAAGAACCGCAAGGCGATCGGATGGAGCGTAGTAGATCTCCACGGGATTAGTCCATCAGTGTGCTCCCACCATATCTATCTCGAGGATGGGGCAAAGCCGTCGCGTGAGTTCCAGCGGCGTCTTAACCCCAACCTGAGAGAGGTTGTGATGAAGGAAATATCAAAATGGTGGGGTGCAGGTTTTATTTATCCCATTTCCGACTCCAAGTGGGTCAGCCCCTTGCATGTGGTGCCCAAGAAGACGGGCATCACGACTGTGATCAGTGAGTCGGAGAGGAGATCGCTACACGAGTACCCACCTCTTGGAGGGTTTGTGTTGACTACAGGAGACTCAACCAAGCCACCAAGAAGGACCATTTCCCCCTACCTTTTATTGACCAGATCATTGAGAGACTGGCAGGGAAGAGCCATTATTGCATCCTGGATGGGTACTCGGGCTACAACCAAGTGGCCATCGCTCCTGAGGATCAGGAGAAGACCACCTTTACCTGTCCCTTTGGCACATATGCTTTTCGACGCATGCCATTTGGGCTATGCAATGCCCCTGCGACTTTTCAGAGGTGCATGTTGTCGATCTTCTCGGACATGGTAGGGGAGTGCTTGGAGGTCTTCATGGATGATTTCTCGATCTACGGCGACGAATTTGATTCTTGTCTTGACTGCCTAGATCGAGTACTCCAGCGATGTATTGAGTATCATTTGGTGCTATCTTGGGAGAAGAGTCACTTCATGGTGACTCAAGGGACGGTGCTTGGCCATATCATCTCCAACAGGGGCAAGGTTGATCCGACCAAGGTTGATGTCATTAGGAAACTCGCACCGCCGTCCAATCTGAGGCAGCTACGGTCATTCCTGGGGCACGTTGGATTTTATCGGAGATTTATTCAGGATTTCAGCAGGATTGCCCGGCCGTTGACTGACCTCTTGACGTAAGACACCGAGTTCCTTGTCGATTACAAGTGTCTTTCGTCGTTTGCTACTCTCCAGCAGTGCGTTATTGAGGCTTCTGTCCTCCAGCCGCCTGATTGGTCTCTCCCATTCGAGATCATGACGGATGCCTCCGATTTTGCCGTAGGGGCAGTGCTGGGACAGAGGAGGGATGGAGTTCCATTTGCTATACACTACGCTAGCCGCACATTGGATTCCGCCCAGCGGAATTACACGGTCACAGAGAAGGAGATGCTAGCCGTAGTGTTTGCCCTGGATAAGTTCAGATCGTATATCATCGGATCTAGAGTGACTTTGTTTACAGATCACACCGCCATCAGGTACCTCATGGCAAAGAAGGATGCCAAAGCCAGACTGACTAGATGGATCCTTCTACTCCAGGAGTTCGACATTGAGATCAAGGATAAGCCTGGAGTCAAGAATGTGGTGGCAGATCATCTCTCCCAACTAGAGCAGCCTGAGGATTCTGAGCAGATTGACCCTATTAGAGATACCTTCCCAGATGAGGCGATCCTTGCTATCGCCTCACTCCCATGGTACGCCGATATTGTGAACTTTCTCGTTGTTGGGAAAGTCCCACAAGATTGGCCCAGGTAGAGACTTGAGACCTTCCTTGCGAAGGCCAAGTCCTACCATTGGGAGGATCCCATCCTTTACCACGAAGGAGGGGATAGCGTCTGGCGTCGGTGTATTCCTCAGGAAGAACACCATAGCGTCCTCACTTACTGCCACAAGCTTGAGGCAGGAGGACATCATTCTGGGAGGAGAACAACATAGAAAGTGCTCCAATCCGGCTTGTGGTGGCCTACCCTCTTCAAGGACTCAGATGAGTTCGTGAAGAGGTGTACTGACTGTCAGAGGATGGGCACTTGTGGACAGCGTGATATGATGCCGATGCAGCCCATTCACTTCTGTGAGGTTTTTGACGCATGGGGCATCGATTTCATGGGTCCATTCCCTAAGAGTCAGGGATTTGAGTACATTCTGTTGGCCGTTGATTATGTGAGTCGTTGGGTGGAGGCTATCCCCGCCCGAGCCGCTGATGCGAGGACAGTTTGCAGATTTTTGAGGAAGCACATCATCACGCGGTTCGGGGTCCCACGAGTTCTGATTTCTGATGGGGGATCTCACTTCATCAACGACCAGGTGAAAGCACTTGCTAGCGAGTTCAGCATCGACCATCGTGTTGCTACACCTTACCATCCACAGACGAATGGTCTAGCCGAAGTGTCGAATAGGGAGATTAAGACTATATTGAAGAAAGTCATCCGCCCTGACCGAAAGGATTGGTCACAACTTTTGGACTCGGTCTTGTGGGCATATAGGACGTCTTTCAAGACACCTTTGGGCACATCTCCCTTTCGCCTCGTGTACGGAAAGCCATGCCATTTACCTGTTGAGCTGAGGCACAAGTCACTTTGGGCAGTCACAGATATTATCATGGATCCAGATGGTATGGGAGACCAGAGGAGGGCAGAGCTAGCTGCCCTGGAGGAGCTTAGAGATGCAGCTTTCTCAAGCAGCCTACATTATAAGGAGAAAGTCAAGGAGTGGCATGATTCTCATATCAGCCACAAGCATTTTGAGATTGGACAGAGAGTATGGCTGTTTGATGCGAGGCTTAGATTATTTCCAGGGAAGCTACAGAGCAAATGGAAAGGACCTTATCTGGTTCGAAAGGTACACAACAATGGTAGCATCGACATATCCGAGTTGTCTTCTGAGAGTACCTTTCGAGTGAACGGCCAGCAGCTCAAGCCATTTCTAGATCATGAGCCGCGGGTCGTTGATATTGCCCCTATTCATTTTGCGTGAGATGTGGTCCTTGACTCACATCTAATGCATCTCACGCCTGAGTTA